>PVKC010015381.1:0-21499 GCA_004027635.1 Crocidura indochinensis
CCAGGAGGTGGCGCTGAAGGTAAGGTGCCTGCCTTACTGCGCTAGCCTTGGACGGACCGCGGTTCGATCCCCGTGCCCCATATGGTCCCCCAGGCCAGGGGCGACTTCTGAGTGCATAGCCAGGAGTAACCCCTGAATGTCACTGGGTGTGGCCCAAAAACAAAAAAACAAAAACAAAACAAAAAAATGGGGAGAAGAAATGAACATACACTTCCTTAAAGAAAAAAATACAAACGGCCAAAAGACACAATAAAAGATGCTCCATGTCAAAAAAAAAAAAAAAAGATGCTCCATGTCACTACTAATCATCAGGGAAATGCAAATTGAAACTACAATGAGGTACCATCTCACACCACAGAAACTGGCACACATCACAAAGAACAAGAACAATCAGTGCTGGCAGGGATGTGGAGAGAAAGGAACTCTTTTTCACTGCTGGTGGGAATGCCGTCTAGTCCAGTCTTTATGGAAAATAATATGGAGATTCCTCAAAAACTGGATATTGAACATCCATATGATCCAGCTATACCACTCTAGTAATACAAAAATACAAAAATCAAAAATCCTTTCCACACATCGATATTTATTGCAGTGGTATTTACAATAGGCAACAACCAAGATGCCCTTCAACAGATGAATGACTAAAGATACTGTGGTCCATATACACAACGGGATAGTATGCAGCCATCAGGAAAGATGAAGTCATGAAATTTTCCTATACATGGATGTGCATGGAGTCTATTATGTTAAATAAGTCAGAGGGAGAGAGATAGGTGCAGAATAGTCTCACTCATCTATGGGTTTAAAGAAAAATTAAAGATATTACTGTAATAAGGCCCAGGGATAATGGAGTTAAGGACTGGAATGGCTGGAAGGACCAGCTCACAATTTGAAGCTCACCACAAAGAGTCATGAACTCTGTAAGGGAAATAACTACACTAACAACTAACATGACAATGTTAAATAATGAGAGAAGTAGAATGTCTGTTGAGGATACAGGCAGGAGTGGGGTACAAGGGGGGCATTGGTGGTGGAAATGTTGCACTGGTGATGTGGCATGTTCTGTTTATAACTGAAACCCAACTACAAACATGCTTGGATATCATGGTGCTTAAATATTTATATTTTAAAAAAGGCTTTCATTGATCCACTTTTTGTTTCTTGCCCTTTTATCAAAGATTAATTCATTGTATGTCTGGAGGTCATTCTTTGAATATTCAAGTCTATTCTATTGATCTGAGGATCTGTCTTTATTCCAATACCATACTGTTTTTTTGGGTTTTTTTTGGTTTTTTTTGTTGTTGTTGTTGTTGTTTTTTTGTTTTTTTCGGCCAGTCCCGGTGACGCTCAGGGGTTACTCCTGGCTATTCGCTCAGAAGTTGCTCCTGGCAGGCACGGGGGACCATATGGGGAACCGGGGGATCGAACCGAGGTCCGTCCTAGGTTAGCGCAGGCACCTTATCTCCAGCGCCACCACCCGGCCCCTACCATACTGTTTTAAGGACTATTTCTTTGTAATTTGTTTGTTTTTTGTTTTTATTTTTGTTTGTCTATAGGTCATACCCAGCAGCGCTCAGGGCATACTCCTGGCTTCAGGCTAGAAATCACTACTGGCAGGCTCGGGAGACCATATGGGATGCTGGGATTCGAACCAATGACCTTCTGCATGAAAGGCAAATGCCTTACCTCCATGCTATCTCTCCGGCCCATATTTCTTTGTAGTATAATTTAAAGTTGAAGAAAGTGACGCCTTCCATGTTCCTTTTCCTAAGAATTGCCCTAACATTCATGGGTGTTTATTCCAAATGAATTTCAAGAGTGTCTGATCCACTTCTTTGAAGAATGTCAGTCGTATCCTTTGAGGGATTGCATTAAAGCTCTACAGTGCTTTGGAGAATATTGTCATTTAAATCATGTTATCCTCCCAATATATGAACTGAGTATGTCTCCATTTCTTTGTGTCCTCTTTTACTTCTTGAAGCAGTATTTTGTAGTTTTATTTGTATAGGTACTTCACCTCTTTAGTTGATTCCAAGGTGTTTGACTATCCATGGTACTATTGTGAATGGGATTTTTTTAATGTCTATTTCTTTTTATCATTTGTATATAAAAAGGCCATTGATTTTTTTCATGTTAATTTTATAGCCTGCCACTTTGCTATCCAAATCTATTTTTTTCTAGAAACTTGTTGATAGAGTCTTTAGGATTTTCTAAATATAATATCATGTCATTTGCAAACAGTGAGAGATTGATTTCTTCCTTTCCTATGTGGATGCCCTTGATATATTTTTCTTGCCTAATTACTATGGCAAGTACTTCAAGCATTTTGTTAAATAGGAATAGTGAGATGGGCGGCTTGTCTTGTGCCCATCTTTCAGTTTTTTTAGTTTTTCAGTCTTTCCTCATTGAGTATAATATTTTCTATGGGTTTGTGGTAAATGGCTTTGAATATATTGAGAAAAGTTCCTTCGATTCACATCTTATTGAGAGTTTTTATCATGAATGGTGTTGGGCCTTATTAAGTTCTTTCCTGCATCTATTTTTTTTTTTTTTTGGTTTTTGGGTCATACCCGGCAGTGCTCAGGGGTTACTCCTGGTTCCATGCTCAGAAATTGCTCCTGGCAGGCACGGGGGACCATATGGGGCACCGGGACTCGAACCAATGACCTTTTGCATGAAAGGCAAACGCTTTACCTCCATGCTATCTCCCGGGCCCCACTTTCCTGCATCTATTGATATGATTATATGATTTTAATTTTCTTTTCATTGTTATGATTTATTACATTGATGGATTGCATATGTTAAATCACCCTGGCATTTCTGGAATTTATCCTCCCTGATTAGGGTGTATGAATCCTTTTTTGTTTTGTTTTGTTTTGAACCACATCCGGTGATGCTCAGGGTTTACTCCTGGCTATGTGCTCAGATATCTCCTGGCAGGATCGGGGGACCATATGAGATGCCGGGATTCAAACCACCATCTATCCTGGTTCGGCTACATGCAAGGCAAACACCTTACCTTTGTGCTATCACTCTGGCCTTCTGTATGAACTTCTTCATGATGACCTATTGGATCTTGTTTGGTAGAATTTTTTTTTGAGGATGTTAACATCTGTGTTCATCAAAGATATTGGCTTGTAATTCCCTTTTTGTGGTATCTCTGTCTGCTTTTGGGATTAGGGTGATGTTAGTTTCGTAAAAACTATTTGGGAGTGTTTTGGTTTCTTTGTTTTTCTGGAAGAGCCTGAAAAGATTGGCAGTAGGCCTTCTTTAAAGGTTTGAGAGAATTCATTAGTAAATCCATCTGGGCCTGGGTTTTTAATTTGGGGAAGACTTTTGATTACCATTTTAGTTTCCTTAATAGTGATAGGTCTGTTCAAATAATTTAGATTATTTTGATTCAACTTTGGGATGCTATAAAAAATGAATTTATACATTTCTTCCAGATTCTCTTATTTTGTGGCATAGTTTCTCAAACTAATTTTTACCCTTTGAATTTCTGTAGTATCTGTAGTAATCTCACCCATTTCATTTTTTTTTTTGATTTTTGGGCCACAGCTGGTGACGCTCAGGGTTACTCCTGGCTATATTCTCAGAGATCGCTCCTTGGGGGACCATATGGGACACCAGGGGATCAAACTGCAGTCCTTCCTAGGTTAGCTGTGTGCAAGGCAAATGCCTTACCACTGCACCACCACTCTGGCCGCCCTTTTCACTTCTAATTTGGTTTATTAAGTTTCTTTCTTACTTTCTTTGTGAATTTTGTTAATGTTTTATCAATCTTGTTTATTTTAAAGAAACAACTCTTGATTTCATTTATTGATCTTATTAGGTTTTTTTTTTCATAAATTTCATGAAATTCATTTATTTCTGCTCTAACCTTTATAATGTTCTTTCATCTGCCTAAACAATCATGATTTACAAATTTGGTGATAGTTGAGATTAGGCATACAATATTCCAACACCACCAATCCTAGTACCAGTGTCTACCTCCCTCCATCAGTGTTCCCATTCTCTCTCATCTTACTCCCAACATTAGTGTTCTCATGCTGTCTCCCACTTCCTCATTCCCCCACTGCCTTTCCCCTTGACAGGCGCATTTCAAAGTTGGTCAGCTACAGTTTAGTCCTCCTGTTTGTTTGTTTGTTTTTCTTTTTTTGTTTTTGGGCCACACCCAGTGACGCTCAGGGGTTACTCCTGGCTATGCGCCCAGAAGTCTCCCCTGGCCTGGGGGACCATATGGGGCACGGGGGATCGAACCGCCGTCCGACCAAGGCTAGTGCGGTAAGGCAGGCACCTTACCTCCAGCGCCACCGCCCGGCCCCTAGTCCTCCTGTTTTACTTGTTGAGCCTTTGGATATTGTTGTAGCTTTGGGTATATAGCTATACCACTTTTACATCTTTAGTATACCAAAGGCCCCTGACCCTCTTTCCCCATTATTTCCTTTTCTCATTTTTCTTACCCCCCTCAATTTTTTTACTTCTGCTTTCTATACTCTGGGTCAAGGATAATCTAGGCATCCTCCCCTATTACATTTCCTCATCCAGTTATTCTAATACCACATGCAAGTGAGATCATGTCGTATTTGTCCTTCTCTGACTTCCTTCACTCAACATATGTTCCAGTTCTAACTATATTGCAGTAAATTTCATCATTCCTTGCAACCATATTTCTTTTTTTTTTTTTTTTGTGGTTTTTGGGCCACACCCAGTGACGCTCAGGGGTTACTCCTGGATATGTGCTCAGAAGTCTCTCCTGGCTTGGGGGACCATATGGGAAACCGGGGGATCGAACCGCAGTCCATCCAAGGCTAGTGCAGGCAAGGCAGGCACCTTACCTCCAGCGCCACCGCCCGGCACAAACATATTTAATTGCATATATATGTATGTATATGTATAACATATTCATAATCATTCATTGGATTATAGATTCACAATCCATTTGTTGGACACCTAAGTTTATTCCATATCTTGGCTATTGTACTAAATGTTGCAGTGAATAATCGTGTGCATATGTCCTTTTGACTGATGGTTTTGTTTTATTTTGTTTTTTGTCTTGGGAGTAGATGACCAAAAGCAGAGCTGCTAGGTCATATGGCAGCTTATTTAAAGTTTACTGAGAACTTTCCATACTCTTTTCCATAGGGAATGAACCAATAAAATTCCCACCAGCTGAGGAGCATTAAATAAGGATTGCTTTACCAATTTTTACCTTTTTTTTCCTTATTGCACAGATTAGAACTTCCATTATGGTAGAAAACAATATAGAAGTTTTATTGTTAATTATCTCTAAATTTTGTAATAATTTGAAGGAACTCCAAGTTTAGTGTAGAAATCAATTCTCATTTTAAGGATACTGAAGTCTCACTTTATTGTTGAAAAGTTTCTGTGACTGGTGAAATGAGAGGATCTGAACTGTCAGATTAGAGGGAAGATTTAAAAACCTGCTGTCAGGTTTTAATGGCCCTGTCAATGTTAGATTTTGCCTCATAATGCCTTTTTTAGAGTAGGAGGAATTGGAAATGGTTCAAAGATGCTTCTGTTGTGATAAATTTATGTGTGGAAAGTTGAACTGAAAGTACAATAGTAGAATTTATGGAATTCTGAAAATGGAAAAGTTTGAACTCCTTCCCTCTCTTGTCTTCTCTTCCTCCATTTCCCATTCTGTCTTTTATGTTGGCAATAAAGTATTATAGAATAACATTTTTTTCAAGGAAAAATATGTACCACCACTCAAGGTATCTTTAGCATTTGTCTAATTCACATATAATGAGGAACCTATTTTCAGTTTGGATGACTCAGTTGAAAGAACTGAACATCAGGAAATCTGGTTCTCATCTGGTTTCCATCCCAACCACAGCTAAGACATTAGGAAAATCACTTTCAGATATTTTTCCCAATAAAAGTGTGGGATTTGATAAGATGATTGCAATTCCAATTTTCTATGATTCTGAGTACTAAGAAGGAGGCTTTTTAAAAGTAAAATAAACTCATGATGCAGATTGTACATTTAATTACCATGTTAGATATTAGTTCTCAGTATTGCAGCTGTACAGTATGTGGCTTAACTTTCAAGATCTTACCTATTGCTCTGCTATTGTATTTGGCTGTATTCATGCACACATTAAATCTCTCCCTAAAACCTTAAGCCAGTCAGTCACAAGTAATGAGCTAAATATTGTTGACAACAGTATAGATTAAAGAGACTGTTGGTGTGCAGACTAATTTGAGACACATGCTTTCTCTGATTTTCTCACCAAAGCAGCTGCTTTATAAAGAGAATCTACTGCTGTAAATTGAATGGGAGCAATTGACTCTGTGAGAGGGAGATCAATACCTTCATTTATCTGGGCCAGTTATTTGATAGGCCAAAGGTATACTTACTATCTCAGAAGAAAAGTTAATTTGTAATGATCTCATCTAGAATTTTTTGGAAAGTGACTTTTCCTGAACCACCAATGGGTGCGCTGGAGTTTTCCCTATCCCAGCACCACCAGGATTGCCCTGGTGCTCTCTGGCAGTGAAGGACCTGCAAGCATCCTGTCTACTGAATTGTCCATCCAGGTGGTGAGTATCACCAGGAGTGGTCACTGGGTCCTATGAGCTTGTCAAGGGGCGATTTTTTGAGTGCAGCAAGGATTGACTACTGAGCACCACTGGGTGTGTCCCAAAAATCAATCAAGTAAGTTTGTAAATAAATAAATGATATTCTAGAAGTTCATTTCTGCCTGTATGTAAGATTTGAATCCTCTCTAAAAGATTACTGGGCGTGAGCTTGAGAGATAGTACAGTGGGTAGGACATTTCCTGTGCATGCTGCTGACCTGGGTTTGATCCCCAGCATCCCGTATGGTCTATCAAGCCTACAGAGTGATTATTGAGCTCAAGCCAGGAGTAACCCAGTTGTGGCGCCCCCCCCAAGATTATTGGGATAAATGGCACTATAATTTTTATTATGTGTGGGCCTTTAAAGGTATTAATAAATGCCAGGTACATGTAAAAATAATCTAGAAATCAGGGCTAGAGAGATAGCATGGAGGTAGGGTGTTTGCCTTGCATGCAGAAGGATGATGGTTCGAATCTCAGCATCCCATATGGTCCCCTGTGCCTGCCAGGGGAAATTTCTGAGTGTAGAGCCAGGAGTAACCCCTGAGCACTGCCAGGTGTGACCCAAAAACCAAAAAAAGAAAAAAAAAAGCTAGAAATCAATTCTTACACTTAAAAAAGGGTAGTTTTTATTGGTTGTAGGAAAGCAGAGTCCTTTTTTTCAGCTAAGGTCTTCATATTTATAATTTTCTAGAAAATCACATTAGATCTCACTATTAATTCTAAAAGTTACCATTATATAAGTTACTAAATATTGTGTCAAATATAATTTATATATACAAACACTAACTGTGTACTTAATGATTTGGGGGAGACTGGGGGGTCACACTCGGCAGTGCTCAGGGGTTATTCCTGGCTTTACACTCAAAAATCACCTCTGGCAGGCACGGGGACCGTAAGGGATGCTGGGATTCGAACTATTATCCTTCTGCATGGAAGGCAAATGCCTACCTCCATGCTATCTTGCCAGCCCCACTTAATGACTTTTTGACCACGTGTGTGTAATCATTACAGTATAATCATTGATAGATACAGAATTTTACTCCACTCCAAAGGTTTTCTCCAGTTATAAAGTTTTCCTCATTTTTCCTGATTAATTACTTCCAAAGGTTGCTAGATTCAGATTTATTTTCACAGATTGTTATATGTGTGTCTCATCTCTATATAAGAATATATAAATATAGGGCCCGGGAGATAGCATGGAGGTAAGGCGTTTGCCTTTCATGCAAAATGTCATCAGTTCAAATCCCGGTGCCCCATATGGTCCCCCGTGCCTGCCAGGAGCAATTTCTGAGCATGGAGCCAGGAGTAACCCCTGAGCAGTGCCGGGTGTGACCCAAAAACCTTAAAAAAAAAAAAAAGAATATATAAATATATAAACATAGGTATGTTTTAGGGCCATACTCAGCAGTGCTCAGGACTTACTCCTGATTATGTGCTCAGGAATCACTCCTGGAAAGGCTCATAGAACCTTATATGGTGCCAAGGATTAAACCTGGATTGGCTGCATTCAAATCAATTCCCTTACTTATTGTACTATTGCTTTGAACTTTGTTGTATTGCTTTGAACCACCCATTTAGGTGGTTTAGGGATTGGGCCACTCATAGTAGTGCTCAAGAATTACTTCTTTCTTAAATTTTTTTTTATTTTTAATTATGAGAACAAAGATGCAAAGAAAGGGGACAGGTAAAGTTACAGTGGAAGGACAATCACCCATAAACAGAATTCTCAGACGTCCCCTTACTGATACCTAAATTTTGAACTTTCAGCCAAAGAATATTAAGAAAAATAGGGGCCCGGGAGATAGCATGGAGTTAAGGCGTTTGCCTTTCATGCAAAAGGTCATCGGTTCGAATCCCGGTGCCCCATATGGTCCCCCGTGCCTGCCAGGAGCAATTTCTGAGCATGGAGCCAGGAGTAACCCCTGAGCACTGCCGGGTGTGACCCAAAAACCAAAAATAAAGTAAAATAAAAATAAAACAGAACCCATGTACAATTACTTTGTCCTTCAAGTCCCCAGATTATAGTACATTATATTTCTTAGCAGTACACAAAGCAATCTAAAGCCATAAAACTTATGTAATTCCTTAAACATTAAAGGCATAGTATTTTTTTACATTTCTGTGCACATGCATATTAGTTTAAGTTAACGTCAAAAGTTTAAATGGTTTTTTTTTAAGGATTAGAGTCAAAGGAGCACAATAAAAACGGTATTAGAGTGGCAATTATCGTTTGCATAGGTTCACCAAAATATGAGGGGCATGGAAAGGAAAAGCCTTGGTCTAAATACAAGAAGACCCTACCCCTGAAGTTTCCTGACATAAGACCAACTCTAGGCTCCAGGCAAACTAGTTTGTCCAATCCAAGTCGTTGTCCGTAGTGCAATACACTTTATTTTTCACACAGTCTCTCATGTTGTTATCATGTTTCTGTATTAAAGATCCTGGAGTCTGCATATCCTACATTGAAGTCAGGATGGTGTGGAGCACCCTCTAGTTTTATCTCACAATTAAAGGGCAATGCAGAGAGCCCTGTCCTGTAAGCAGGTCGTTGTTGTCAAGTCTTCTTAGTGTTAAGGGAAGTCTCTTTTGAGTAGCCGAAGGGTCTTCCCTGGTAGAGGATTGCTTCCAGGTGATTCAGGGATCACTGTCCATGGTACTTGGTAAATCACATTAACTCAGCTGCATACACAGATTCACAACCTACTTTCTGCCTCTGGTCTACTGTGTGGAGCAAAAAAGTGTTGTGTGACATCATGGAAAGCTATTTTCCTGCTACTGTCACTACTAAAATAGTTCATTAGTTTAGGACAAGATTGCCAAGCAAATCTCTGTTTTCAGTCAATTTATAATAAATAAGGCTTGATTTAACCTAACAAACTATTCAGTTTATGCATAGTTTGATAAATGCATGTAACTATAGAGCCATAATCAAAATATACTACAATGAGGATACTAATCTAAACAATTTGTTCCCCGTTCAGCCAGTTTCTTTGTTAATGCCTCATTCTAAACAGCTACATAGCTCCTCTGTCCATTATAGATTAGGTTCCATTTTCCAGAATTTACTATATATGAAGTATACTTGAATATACAATTATAACATGCCTTTGAGATTGGACCATATAGCTGAATGTCTGTACTATTGTTTTTAGTATTGGGTGGTATTCCATTGTAACCTCACCAAGTTTCCTTTCATCATTTATTACCATTTAGTTTAAATAATTTCTAATACAGTGAGCAGAATGGTTGTGTTGCATATGACTGACTCGGTTTTATTCCAGCACCATATATAGTTTCCCCAGGCCCGGCCAGGAGTAATCCTGGTATATCACTGGATGTGGTTCCCCCAGAAATACTTTTTTAATTTCTAGAAACTAGGGATAAAACAACAGTCTTGTCTTTTTTTTTTTTTTTAAATATGGAACGCTTCACGAATTTGCGTGTCATCCTTGCGCAGAGGCCATGCTAATCTTCTCTGTATCGTTCCAATTTTAGTATATGTGCTGCCGAAGCGAGCACCAGTCTTGTCTTTTTAATGGGACTGAAAATATATTTCATGAACTTCTTGCATTTCACTTTACATTTAATATCTTAATACTTAAGTTCCTGATGTCTCATCTGTTATTAGGCATTTATTACCTTCTCACCACCCACTACCCACTTTCTGTTTTCCACTCTATTAGTTATACATTGCAAAATGTTTTAGTGATTACTCTAACACGTGTTCTTGGCTTATTAAAACCCATCTTAAATAAGTACTTTACTAACCTCTGGATAGCATAAAAATTTTAAATTTTATACATTGTATTCTTGTTATGTATTTAATTGAATTATTTGCATATATCAATTCCTTTCACATAAATGTGTATATGCTGGATAACTTTAAAAGTTTTTGTTTTTGTTTTTGAGCCATACCCGTGGTGTGGTATGTGATTACTTCTGGATCTGTGCTCAGGAATCATTCTTGGCAGGCTTAGGGGACCATATGGAATGCTGGGGATTGAACCCAGGTTATCTACATTCAAGGCAAATGCCTTCCATGCTGTGCTATTGCTCCAGATCTCCAAATTTTTTATTTTAAACCATCAATAGACATGTGCCATCTATTTCTATTTTAGCTTTATTTCTTCCTGCATGGCTTATAATATCATGCACATTTTTCTCTCATTCAAGGAATTGCCATAGATATTTTAGTGAAAGTCTGCTGGAGAGTACCAGTTAAAAGAGATCCAAAGAAAAGCACCCCAAGACACATCCTAATTACAATGATGAATCCCACAGGTAGGTATAGAAATAATGAAAGTAGCAAGATCAAAAAGGGAAATTACATTAAAAGAAGCATCCTTAAGATTTACAGCAGACCTGCCATAAGAAACCCTCAAGGCCAGAAGGCATTATTGGTAGGGTATAGTGATAAAACTCAACGAAATGAATGCTTCACCTAGTCCCATTTTAGGTCTGAAGGAAGTATACATAGCTTCACAGATAAACAACAGCTCAGAAACTTTACAGACTCAAAACCAGCCTTAAAAGAAAAACTGAGGAACTGGAATGGTGGCGCAGCTGTAGGTCATTTGCCTTGCACACGGTTGACCTAGGACAGACTGTGGTTTGATTCCCCAGTGTTCCATATGGTCTTTATGTTCCATAAAGGTCTACTTTCAAACAAGACAGACCAACAGACAGATCAAACTTCTGCACAGAGATGACACTAAATCTCATGACAATTATCTCTCTCAACGTCAATGGACTAAATACACCAGTTAAGAGACACACAGAGTGACACAATGGATAAAAAAAAAAAGCTGAATCCAGCATTTTGTTGCCTATAAGAAACACATTTGAATAGTTAGAACAAACACAGACTCAAAATCAAAGATTGGAGGAAAATTATCCAAGAAAACATCTCCCTTATAAAAGCTGGAGTGGCCATATTAACATCAATCAGATGACATAAACTTTAGATTCAAAAAATTATAAGGGACAAAGACAGACATTTTATACTAATCAAAGAATAAGTACAACAGGAATAAACCACACTCTTAAGCATATCCTCACCCAATGAGGAATCAGAAAGTATTTAATACAATTACTGACAAAAAATGAAAGAAGACATCAATAGCAATACAATAATAGTGAGAGACTTCAACACTGCCTTGTCACCCCTTGACAGGTCAACCAGGCTGAAATCCAACAAGAATATACTAACAATTTCTTTCAAAATTTCAAGAACTACTATCAATCTTTTTCAGGCTCTTTCATAAAATTGAAGAAACAGGAACACTCCCAAATAGTTTTTATGAAGTTAATACCCCTGATATTAAAACCAGGCAGATATGCTGCAAAAATGAAAACTCCAGATCAATATCCCTGATGAACACAGATGCAAAGATCCTCAACAAAATCCTGGCAAATAGAATCTAGCACCTCATCAAGAAGTCACATCACGACCAAGTCGGTTTCATCCCAGGAATGCAAGGATCGTTTAACATCCATAAATCAATCAACATAATACACCATATCAACAAAAAGAAAAATAAAAACCACATGATCATATCAATAGATGCAGAGAAAGCATTTGATAAGGTCCAATACCCATTCTTGAAAAAACTCTCATCAAGATGGGAATGGAAGGAACTTTTCTCAATATAGTCAAGGCCATGTACCACAATCCAATGGCAAATATTATTCTCAGTGAAGATAAACTAATAGCCTTTCCTCTAAAATCTGGTACAAGACAAGGTTGCCCTCTCTCACCACTCCTGTTGAGCATAGTGCTGAAAGTACTTGCCATGGTGATTAGGCAAGAAAGAAATATCAAGGGTATCCAGATAAGAAAGGAAGTCAAGCTCTCACTGTTCACAGACAACATGATACTATATTTAGAAAACGTAAAGACTACCAAAAAGTTTCTAGAAACAATAGAATCAAATGGCAAAGTGGCAGGCTACAAAATTAACACAAAAATCAATGGCCTTCTTATACACCAATAATGATAGAGAAAAATGGACATTAAATACACAGTCCCATTCACATTAGTGTCACACAAACTCAAATACCTTGGAGTCAACTTAACTAAAGAAGTGAAGGTCCTATACAAAACTACAAAATTGTGCTTCAAGAAATAAAAGAGGGCACAAGGAAATGGAGACAAATGCTCTACTTATGCATTGGGAGGATTAACATCATTAAAATGACAATACTCCCCAAAGCATTGTACAGATTTAATGCAATCCCTCTAAGGATACCCATGACATTCTTCAATAGAGTAGATTAAGCACTCCTGAAATCATTTGGAACAATAAACACCCACAAATAGTTAGAGCACCCTTTAGAAAAAGGAATGTGGGAGGCATCACTTTCCCCAACTTTAAATTGTATTACAAAACAATAGTCATCAAAACAGCATGGTATTGGAATAAATACAGACCTGCAGATCAATTAATTGAATAGACACTTTCTCAAAGAAGAAATGCAAATGTCCAAAAGGCACATGAATAAATGCTCCACATCACTAATTAACAGGGAGATGCAAATCAAAACAACAGTGAGGTATCATCTCACGCTACATAAACTGGTACGGATCACAAAGAACAAGAACATCTGTGCTGGCAGGGATGTGGGGAAAAAGGAACTCTTGCTGGTAGGAATGTCATCTAGCCATCTAGTCCAGCCCTTATGGAAAACAATATGGAGATTCCACAGGAAAATGGAAATTGAGCTCCCATATGATCATATATAGGAATATACCCTAGGAACACAAAACACAATACAAAAATGCCTTCCCCACACCTATATTTATTGCAGCACTATTTACAATAGCCAGAATCTGAAAATTTCTCAGATGCCCTTCAAGAGATGAATGACTAAAGAAACTGTGTTCCATATACATAATGGAATATTTTGCAGCCATCAGGGGAGATGAAGTCAGGAAAGTTTCCTATACATGGATGGACATGGAAACTATTCTGCTGAATGAAATAAGTCAGAGGGAGAGACGCATAGTCTCACTAATTTATGAGTTTTAAGAAAAATAATCGTCATTCTTGTAATAATGCCTGTTGACAAAGGAGATGAGAGCTAGAAGGACCGGCTCACAATACTCACCACTCTTTTTGGTGAGTACATTAGAGAAATAACCACACTAACAACTATCATGACAATTTTAATGAGCAAGAGAAGTAGAATGCCTGTTGAATACAGGCAGGAGGTGGGGAGGAGAGAGATAGGAAGCGTTGGTGGTGAGAATGTTGCAATGGTGAACGGGGTGTTCTTTTTATGACTGAAACTCAATCACAAACATGTTTGTAATCATGGTGCTTAAATAAAAATATATAAAATAGGGGTCAGAGAGATAGCATGGAGGTAAGACATTTGCCTTATATGCAGATGGATGATGGTTCAAATCCTGGCATCCCATATGATCCCCCGAGCCTGCCAGGAGTGATTCCTGAGCATAGAGCTAGGAGTAACCCCTGAGCACTGCCAGGTATGACCCAAAAGAAATAAAAAAAAGGGGGGGGGGCTGGAGAGATAGCACAGCGGTAGGGTGTTTGCCTTGCACGCAGAAGGATGGTAATTCGAATCCCGGGATCCCATATGGTCCCTGAGCCTGCTGGGGCTGATTTCTGAGCGTAGAGCCAGGAGTACCCTCTGAGCGCTGCTGGGTGTGACCAAACCGCCCCCCCAAATAATAAAAATAAATAAAATTTTAATTAATAAAAAGAAGAAAATCTCCTGGTGAAAAAATCTTTCATTTGTTATTTGTGAATCTCATCATTTTATCTTTATTTTGAAAAGATTTTTATTTTATAAGTTTTAAGATGCAATTTTGTTGTCTTTGTGCTCCAATCATTTCTCTTGAAAGAAGTCTATTAATCTCGTTGTGGTTTCTTAAAGGTAATGGATCTCTCTCCACTGTTTTAAAGCTTGAAAATTCATCTTCATTTTATTCAGCAGTTTTTCTATGATGTATTAGATTGTGACTTTACTTAATTTTTTTTCTGCTCAGAATGTTGAATCTGTTGCTTGAAATAATTTGTCACTGGAGTAATTTGTCACATTAGGCCACATACAGAGGTTCTTAAAGTTGTTCCTGGATCTGTGCTTAGGTGTGACCTCTCATGATTCTAGGGGACTCTATGAGGTAGAATATAATGGGGAGATACTGGAACAACAGTGGAAGGAAGTGGACATTCTGAGGGAGGGTGTGATGCTGGAATGCTTCATGCTTCAAACCCTTCCATTAACAGTTTTTAAGTTATAATGCCAAAAATTTAAAAACGAGAAGAAAAATGTATAAACTTTGATGTCTGATTGAATGGTTGGGATTTAACTAATGTTTACCCTTGGCTTATATTTCAGAAGCATATTATATCATCGTTAATACCAACTCAACCATAAGGATTCTTGGGAAATTTTATTTCTATTTGATCTTTCTTACTCTAGACCAGTGGTCCTCAAACTACGGCCCACGGGCCACATACTGTATTTGTTCCCGTTTTTGTTTCTTCACATCAAAATAAGATGTATGCAGTGTGCATAGCAATTTGTTCATAGTTTTTGTTTTTATTATAGTCTGGCCCTCCAATGGTCTGAGGGACAGTGAACTGGGCCCCTGTTTAAAAAGTTTGAGGACCCCTGCGACTAATATGAGACAGAACTCAACTGAAAAGATACAGTATGACTTTACATGTGTTTTTTTTTCCTCCTGAAACTATAAAACTGAAAAGGTCAGGTTTGTGGTGTTGGCAGTCTGGAAAGAGAATGAGTGATTTGTAATGCTTTTCAGTGTGCCAGAGGATATTTTTAACATTTCTTTACACACTAGGTCCCCTTAG
Source organism: Crocidura indochinensis (assembly GCA_004027635.1). Classification (NCBI taxonomy): domain Eukaryota; kingdom Metazoa; phylum Chordata; class Mammalia; order Eulipotyphla; family Soricidae; genus Crocidura; species Crocidura indochinensis. The sequence goes on from PVKC010015381.1 coordinate 15,449, forward strand.
AGTTATTTTTTTTAAATAGCTTTATTGTTTCCGTGGAGCCTGCAGTCTTTCAGCTGAAAGACAAATTGAAGCTATTACAGCATTACTACTCTACAGGAGAGAAGGGGTGGAATTTTGGCGATGTTAAAAATACATGAGACTAGAATGCAGGAATCAGTCTGTGTTCTAAGTGACTCTTTTATATTTATTTTGTTTGTTTGGGAGCCACACCTAGTAGTGTTCAGGGCTTACTCCTGGCTCTCTGCTCATGGATCATTCCTAGTGGGCTTGGGAGGACCATATGTGGCGACAGAGTTGAACCTGGGTCAGCTGTGGGCAAGGCAAACACTCTACCCACTGTACTATTACTTCTGTCCCATATAGTCACTTTTGGAAAACATGTCTTTTGAGGAAGAGTATAGAATATAACTTTGCAAAATAGAGAGGAAAAACAAAACTAGCATGCATGACTCATGAATTTATGATTTTTTTTTTCAGAATTTAGGTCTGTTTCTATACTTAGATTCAAATATCTTGATTATCCTAAACATAAGACCTGTTATTCTGGAATGGATTAATTGTAGAATGATGGGTACTCATTACATGTGTATTGATAGTTATGCAATTGGCAGCATCTTTATCAGTATTTTTATACTGCCTCTTAGCCAGACATCTTCTACAACTTTTAAAGACCTAAAAAAATCTGTTGGGCCAGGCGGTGGTGCTGGAGGTAAGGTGCCTGCCTTGCCTGTGCTAGCCTAGGACGGACCACGGTTCGATCCTCCGGTTTCCCATATGGTCCCCCAAGCCAGGAGCGACTTATGAGCACATAACCAGGAGTAACCCCTGAGCGTCACTGGGTGTGGCCCAAAAAACAAAAAAAAATGCTTTGCATTCCTCTTTCTCCTCTCTCTAAATTTAATTTGCCATTTTCATTGTGAAGCTATCTTACCTACAGTGGTTTACAGATGAAGAGACTAGACTCTATAAACATTTATGTTTATTATGGTTTATCTTTCGAACATTTTTCTAGGTTGTTTCATTGCAGGGTTTTAGGTCTTTGAGACAGCTCTCTTTGTCTCAGAGAACAGAGCAATGTTGTAGCTGCACTAAGTTAATATAATTAATTGTATGGACTTTACTGGATAACACTGACTTTTAGTGATGGTCTAACCAAGAAGCCCAGAGAAACAGGATTAAATGATTAAAAAAAAATATTAACGGAAATACCTATAGTAAAAGATGGAAAGATTCTTGGAGAGCCCAGGAGGGATGAAGGGAGAGAGATTAGGTGCAATTTTCAAGTTCAATGCACTTCTTTTGGGGGGAGTGGGGATTTGACTATTATAGGTGGTGTTCAGGCCTCACTTCTGGTGAACTTAGGGACCATCGGAAGTGTCAGGGATCTAATGTGTGTGATTGGCAAGGCAAGCACCTTACCTGCTATACTGTTGTTCTAGCTCTCATGGTTCTTTTTACTTCATTCTAATCAATAGCAATTTTGAATTTATTAATTAAAAACATTATATTGATTTGGTTTTTTGTAGACTACTTCAGAAATAATTTCAGCTTAATTCTAAAGATGAATATGTGAGTTAAGATATTTTAGATATGGGGCCCGGGAGATAGCATGGAGGTAACGCATTTGCCTTTCATGCAAAAGGTCATTGGTTCGAATCCCGGTACCCCATATGGTCCCCCGTGCCTGCCAGGAGCAATTTCTGAGCATGGAGCCAGGAGTAACCCCTGAGCACTGCCGGGTGTGACCCAAAAAACACACACAAAAAAAAGATATTTTAGATATGCACATATGTAAATATGTGCAGTTAATCTTCATTGTTCCTGGAGTCCATATTTGTTTTATTGTTAGATTTTCTTTTATATTGCTGAAATAAAGTAGAATATTTGTTAGTAAGTCATTAAGATTCAGAGATCATATAAGACAGTAGTGAAGATGTTGAACTCCTGAGTTTGAATTCTGGCTTTTGTTATTTACTTCTTAGGTGAGTTGAGCAAGTTATTCTCTGTGCTGCCTCACTTTCTTCTGTAAATTGCAGGAGTTAATAATACATTATTTTATCACTTGTAAATTGGAGGCATTAACAGTACTTAGTTTAGAGAGTTGTAAGAATTAAGTAATGATATATAAATATCTTGAGCAATAGGTAGAAATTATTAATAAGTGTTAGGTTACCTATAAAAGAGAAATTAATGCTAAAAATAGCTTGAGTGGCCAGAGAGAGAGTACAGAGATTAAAGTACTTTGCATATAACTGACTTTGTTCAATCCCTGGCACTTATAGCCCCTGAACACAGACAAGTATGGTCCAAAACACAAATGAAAAATTGAAAAACCACTTGTATTCTCAAATGCTATATTCGTCATTTCTTTAAATGTGGTCCTAATTTCTTTTCGATAAGGCACCTTTCCATTTTTGCTATTTTAGTCACTTCTCATTTTACATATTCTGATATCATCTCAGGTCATTATTCTTTGGTATTTTGTCTCCATGTTGAATAAGAGTATTTTTCTTTTTAGTTTATACATATTTTAGGGTTCGATCTCTCCCTGACATAATCTTTTAAGGATTAGTGCCAAGAGCAATAATCCAAAGGTTGATTTGTTTATTTGTTTTGAACTCCTGTTGTCAGAAGCTCATTGTAGATGATAGATGAAATCATTTTTCTGTCTAATACATGGCAAATTGCTGTCCATAAATGTCAGGCTTCTGCCAAAGTGAGGAGGAAGTCTGAATATTTCCTATACTCAGCATTACTCTTGGGTATATGTTGAAGAAATCATAAAACAGCTCAATATTTAGGTTGAAGTTTAAAGAAACACCTGAACTGAGCTACTTTCTACAGTTTCTAGTAAATCAGCAAAGACAGTTTTTTTTTTTTTTTAACACTGCCAGAAAACCAGGTGGGCATCAGTTTGGAAAGGAATACCATTTCCTGATACCATGATATACTGCAGCCTCTTTATATGAATGTTTTCTTTTTTTTTTTTTTTTTTTTGGTTTTTGGTTTTTGGGCCACACCGGTGGCGCAATTCAATCAGAAGTCGCTCCTGGCAGGCACGGGACCATATGGGGAACCGGGGGATCCAACTGCGGTCTAGGTTAGCACAGGTACCTTACCTCCAGCGCCACCGCCCGGCCCCCAATATGAATGTTTTCTGATTTCCTTTTCCTTTTCCCTGAGTCTGAGCTGTCGTTCATTTGTAAATGTGCTAATCTGATAAAATACAATGGTGTGTTGCCCATTCCTTGGGCAAAATATAAATTTCCTACTTCCAAAAAAATCTTTAGGTTTGTGTGTGAGAGATTATTTCGGGGGAGATTGAGGTCTATAGACCAAATTTAATTATTTTAAGTTAAATTTAAGTAGGAGTGGTTATTGTGTTTTCAAATTTGGCAAATAATACTCTATGGAAAATTACTCTCAATGTTAGCATCCCTACCAGTGGATAACAGTTATCCACAAAGGAAAAAATTAAGATGTTTATTTTATTAAGGAACTTACATTTTATATAAATGTTAGCACTATCAAGATTAAGCTTTACCAACTGTTTTCATGTCTAAGTTTAGCCTGTAGTCACACTGTTAATAAATAAATTAATAAAGAAATTAAAAAACCTTATTCCTAAAGCAGAAGTCATAGATTTAAAAAAACAAATCCAAGTTTCTTTGATCTTTATAATCTGTTTCATAAAGCAGTGTTTGGTAAGGGTCCTCAAACTTTTTAAACAGGGGCCCAGTTCACTGTCCCTCAGACCATTGGAGGACCAGACTATAGTAAAAACAAAAACTATGAACAAATTCCTATGCACACTGCATACATCTTATTTTGATGTGAAGAAACAAAATGGGAACAAATACAATATGTGGTCCGCAGGCCGTAGTTTGAGGACCACTGGTATTTGGTATTTAATAGTGATGTCATTTAATCATTAGCCCTTCCTGCACAAATGAAATCTGTGATTTGTTTAACTGTATGTTACTTTGATTTGTTACAGATCTTTATGTAAGAAACCATAGAGAAGATTCAATTTCATGTAATTTGTCATTTACCTTCGAGGATATGGGAGTCTTATCCTTTATTTTCATAGAACTCCAACACAAATCCGAGAATAGGCCCTCTAATCTGGTGGATACAAAGACATACAAGAGTAAGATGTGAAAATGTCTGAGCAAAGAGTCTGTGTGATTGTCATAGTCTAAATTGACCTGACAAAAACACCAGTCTCTGGAAGACCTTAGGCAACAAATATTTTCTTCTCTCACTGGGCACTGAAGGCTGAGAAACCCAAGGTGAAGGCAGTGTTGGTATGGCATTGCTTTCTTGCTCAGAAAAGGCCATCTTCTTGCAGAATTGGCAAGGAACCTCTTTGAGCTCTTCTCAATGTTTTTATTTTAAAAAATTTGGGGGAGGGTGTTTGGGAATGGGTATTTTGGAGTAGGTGTTTTAGACCACATTGAATAGTGAGTAGGTTCTCTATCTAGCTTTGTGCTCAAGGATCACTCCTTATGTGTGCTCAGAGAACAGTAATGGGTTCTGGAGATCCAATTGGGATTGACAATATACCCGGCAAGCTCCTTAACCCTTGCTCTCTCTTGCTCTCAGAATGTCTTAATAAACACTCATTCCTTTCTTGGAAACTCTTTCTCATGGCCTAATCCTCTCCTAGTGTTGTTACTTTTAGATACAATGATATAGTGAATTCAGTGTTATCATAGCTTATAGCTTGGGAGTGGGAAAGAACACTTATATAACTATTCAACCCACAATAGCAATATTTTTTAAAAAAAAAATAGGTTTTGGGGCCCGGGAGATAGCATGGAGGTAAGGCGTTTGTCTTTCATGCAAAAAGTCATCGGTTCGAATCCCGGTGCCCCATATGGTCCCCTGTGCCTGCCAGGAGCAATTTCTGAGCATGGAGCCAGGAGTAACCCCTGAGCACTGCCGGGTGTGACCCAAAAACCAAAAAAAAAAAAAAAATAGGTTTTAAGGGTTAAGGCTTTATCTTTAAAGATAGAGTTCTAATATTGGCTCTGGTACTTTCTAGCTTTGATCTTTTGAGGCTTTCTCTGGATGGGTACTACTAAAATTTGTATTTTGTTGTATTGAAGCCAAAGAGAGGGAATTTGGCCCACTGTCAATGCCTTGTCATTCTTCAGAGTTTATTGTCCCTTCTAATTTATTCCTGTTTTTGTTTGGCTCTCCACATGCCCTGAGATGCTTTAAAATATTTGTTCAGATACGGTTTAAATTTCTCCTAGAGGAAAGATAACTCCAGTATTACTGGTCTAGATGGAGTTATTCTTCTATTACAAAATGGTGTCCAGTTTATTTTTAGACATCCAAGCAGAAAAGCAATTACAATGAGGGTTGGGATCAGACAAGGTACAAAGAGAGGCAAGTTTTGGGGGCCGGGTGGTGGGGCTGGAGAAAAGGTGCCTGCGCTAACCTAGGATGGACGGGGGTTCGATCCCCCGGTTCCCTATATGGTCCCCCGTGCCAGCCAGGAGTGACTTCTGAGCGAATAGCCAGGAGTAACCCTGAGCGTCATTGGGTGTGGCCCAAAAACCAAAAAAAAAAAAAAAAAAAAAAAAAGAGAGAGAGGCAAGTTTGAATAGAGAAGATGCTAATACTCAGAGGCTTAGATTAAAGCACAGCCGTGTTTGGAAGCTCTCCAAGGGAAGGAACTTGCTAGGACATTAGTTTGCCTAACAGAATCAAACTCTATTAGTGTGTAGTAAAATTAATTTAGCAATTGACCTCTGCAAAACGATATTTACTGCTAACCTAACCTCACTATGTAAGTAGAAAGTAGGATCAATGCTGCCTGATTTGCATTTTGTTCCTTTGTCCTCTAATGGAGATTTGTCTATGTAGCCACTGACTAATACCTTCGCCACCTGAGTGACCTTCATTTTCTAGAGGATTCCTCTATTCACACAGTAAGAACATAAATCCTCTTTACACACAATTCTCAGTAATTGTAAATATATTTAAGAGATCAAATATTTGCCAATAATTGATTTTTGAAGGGTTCACAATTTTTTTTTT
>PVKC010015382.1:9360-21599 GCA_004027635.1 Crocidura indochinensis
TGTAACATAAAATAGCTGAAACAGGGGGCCGGGCGGTGGCGCTGGAGATAAGGTGCCTGCGCTAACCTAGGACGGACCACGGTTCGATCCCCTGGTTCCCCATATGGTCCCCCGTGCTTGCCAGGAGCGACTTCTGAGCGAATAGCCAGGAGTAACCCCTGAGTGTCACTGGGTGTGGCCCAAAAACCAAAAAAAAAAAAAGCTGAAACAAAAATATATTGATATGTATATACATAATATATGTATATATAAAATATGTATATTCCAGACCTAAAAACATACATATAGTAAGACTCCTAAACCTCTCCTAGCTCTCTCCTACTAACCCCTGAGCTTAAAGGACATAGCATGGTTTTACTTACAGGGTTTGTGGCCACTAAAGCCTGATTGTTGGCCACTGCCGTGAGCTGAATGATGGTCACAACAGAGTTACAAACAAAAGAGAAGAACAGGTTTTTGTGCAAAGTAATCCTTTGGCAACTTAGACTCCTAAAGGGAAAGAGAAATCAGTATGTAAACATCCTATTATTTTTAACAATTAAATAATGGTAATTTTAAAGATACACATTTGCAAATCATTTGCAACAAAAGATGCTCTAAATTAAGAAGAAATATTTTTCCTTAAGATTCACTTGAGATACAATACTAGTTAGTGGGGGATGGGGAGATAGCACAGTGGATGGGGCATTTGCCTTGCACACTGGTGACTGGGGTTTGATCCTCAGCATCTCATATAGTCCCCCAAGCCTGCCAGGAGTGATTTTAGAGAGTAGATCCAGCAATAACCCCTGAGTGCTACTAGGTGTGGCTCCAAAGCAATATTCATTGGGGGCAACAATAATTCCTGAAAACAAAACCTAACTAGTTACTTCTGAACAGATGCATGTAGAGATGGAACTTTATCTGTAAGTCATTTATGTAAATTTCCCTGCCTATTTCCCAATATAAATAATATTTAACTCATTCTGAAATGTGGAGGTTGAGAGATTGGATAATTGTTCAAAAGTTGTGTAACTAAGGACTGAAAAGACAATACAGAAATTAAAATGTTAGTCTTGCCTCAGTTTTATTTCCAGCACCACCTGTAATGGGCATCTCCAGGAACAGGCCCTCAGGACCACTGAGTGTGAACCAATCTAAACTCCTAAAACGTGCAACTAATTGACTTGAAAATTGTATTTACCATATTTTCAAATAGTTCATACCTTTAAAAATTTATTATACCATGTGGTTTGTCCTATTTACTCATTCTTAACACAAGCTCAATGTAATGTTCTTGCATTACCTGGTTTTACATAAACCATCCTGTAGGTACTGGAAGACACTAAGAAATACCAGGCAATTCTTGGAGACAATGTGGTGCCAGAGACTGAACCCAGGAAAAGGGTAAATGGACCTAGCATGTGCCATGACTGCAGTACTATCTCCAGGTCCCTCAATTTTTCTATTTTTAAAGACTATGAATGGAAAAAAAAAGACTATGAATGGAGGAAGTGATTACGAAGATTAACTGTGAGAAATAGGCAAGATAATTAGACTAAATTAAATTGATTTTAAAAATGACTGAGCAAGATTTTTTAATTTAGCTTTATTGAATTTGTAAATTCCCTCAATAATTCAGAAGACATGAAAACAGTATAGTCTTTAATTAGAAATTCACTCATATAAGATAAAATGGAAGAACTGAATGCATGGAGTTGATATATACATATATCTCAGGAAAGTCACCATTTATGATAAGTAATGTCACTCCTCAAACTGACTCCAATTCCACTCTATGAAACTGTCCATCTAAAGCTATTTTATTTAATACTCAAAGGGCTACTAAAGCAATACTTGCTTTATTAGTACTTGGTAAGGTATGTTAGCTATACTATTTTATAGAATCTAGAACCAAAATGAATTCAAATAAGTATCTGTAAAACTTCAATGCATGCTTTTCTATAAAAATAGATGCTATTAAGAGATTTCAATGACATTCCTCTTGAAAAAGTTAGTTTTCAAGCCAATCCTAGTTGATAAATCCAATAAGTATGCTCTCCAGCTAGATTCCGTCCAAATAAAAATAGCTGAAACTTCTAATAGTTTTATTTTAAATGAGTTTTTATCTGACTTGATTTTTCAGTGCAAGGGGTAGTGAAAGGCAGGCAGAATAGTCACAAGGAGTAATAGTAAATATTTCATGGAAAAAAGCGTCATTGAATATTTGAATAAAGACATGGCATTAGGCCTACCTATCATTATCAAAATGAGATTATGTTGAAGACAAAGATGGCTCTACTGAGTTTTTAAAACACCATTGTTGTGACATAAGTGGTTCATGTTTATTTAGAGTGCCGAGAATGAATAAATGTAAGATCTAGGACAAACTAGTTTTAAAAGCTGTATTTAATGTATGGCTTAATCTTATCAGTTATCATTCATGATAAATAGCATTAACATATAAAATTAGTCCTTATAGTTTTACTTTTAAATAAATGCTCTGTCTTCAGTGTGTGTCTATCAAGAGTTACCTCTCTTTTTGAAAAGAACTATATACCAAGATAATATGCATCTTTTTTTATTATCAATCTTATAACCTAGTTGCCATAGCAACAAAAATAAATTTTACTGGACTGCGCTCATTTGCCTTTTTATACTAAATACATGTATATCCCGGTCTCTTCATTAAGACATCTATGTAAACAACACATTTTCATATTTTTAAAATTATGATCAAAATATAACAAGGGTTAAATAGCAAATCAGAAATATTTATAACAATACACTGCAATGAAATAAAAATAACATTAGAGATGACTTTAAAAAACAGCAATACAGGGGGCCAGGCAGTGGCGCTGGAGATAAGGTGCCTGCGCTAACCTAGGACGGACCACAGTTCGATCCCCCGGTTCCCCATATGCCTGCCAGGAGCGACTTCTGAGCGAATAGCCAGGAGTAACCCCTGAGCGTCACTGGGTGTGGCCCAAAAACCAAAAAAAAAAAATCAAAAACTCAAGAGGACACATAAGTACTAACATTGCAAACATCATGTTTGTTTGCAGTGCTTGAAAAAATTATCCAAATATGATAGATAATCTACCTTAATATAAATGTTTGGAAACAGTCTAGCTGTCCAAATTGTCAAATTATTTTACTTTGTTTTATATAAATATGTCTACTTTCTAAAATGCTAATTTTTGGTATTGCTTTAGTTTCTTTTCTGACATGACATTTTGGTAACATAAATGCAGATAATCCTATCTGACATATGCTTTCTATCAAAGTCTAGTGGTAAAAATGGCTTAAATTTTTCTAGTTATGCACATGTTTGTCCAAACACATCTGTTAGTACATGCTAGTACATTACTACAAATAAAATTACCTTATAAATTAAAACCAAAAATGCTGTAGTAGACATGCTAGTTTGTTTAAATAAAGCCAAACAATTTTGGATACTTTTTACAATTTAACCTGGATCCAATTTTACCTATTCCAAATTTTTAAATATGCCTATTCTACTAAAATTATTAAAGTAATTATGTTGTAGGCAGAAAGAGAATGATTGTAAAGAATGTTCTGCTTTCCTTACATGTTATAATATACCCATTTATGATGGCATAACCACAGAATAGAAAATGTGGTTCTTGGGTCTAGTCGATTTCCATGTGATAAACACAATTGCCATATGCAATTCTGAAAAGTAGAGTTAAAACAAATTGTGCAAGTGTATCAACCAAGTCACTCTACTCATATGTATTCTTACCTATGCCTAGATTTTTCTTCTGAACAACTAAAAGCACATAGAATAGTACTTGATGACTTTGGCAGGCAAAAACTAATGCTCAATTTCTTCTTATATAATAAAGGACTAACAATAGTACATCACAGAATCATCTTGAAAATTATATGAGATAAAATGTGTCTTGTAATTACATAATATCTACATCATGCTGGCACCCAATTTAACGTGAGATGTTTTAGTCTAGCTTATTCATTTATCTGGGTTTTCGGATACTCCTGGTGGTGTTAAGGAATTTTTCCTGGCTCATTGCTAAGGAGCCACTCAGGTGGATTTGGGGGACCATAGGGTGTCAAGAATTGAATACAGAAATGCAAAGTAAGTGCCTTACTCTTATTGCTTTGGCTTCTGTAGGGCTTATTTTAATAACATTTTCTAATGATTCTGTCACAACAAACACTCAAAATTTGTTTACTCAAACTCTGTTTCATGTTTACCTCATTATGCTTATATATCAAAACAAACATATCTTAAAATACAGTGAAACAGTAATCCATTAATATTTTATTGCAAATTATAATAATTTTGCATTGAAAGACAAAATCTTTTTCCAAGAACAAGGGAATAGTGTCTTAAAGCGATGGAATCATCTGATTATGTGTTACACAGACTGAACACAAATGTTCATAGCTCTATGAACAAATATCCTTTGGAGGATGCCAATGATTTATAGCATCAAATCAAAAAGAGTTTTTCAGCTAAGGGACTCATTTTAAGTCCTTTTGGAAGGAAACGTTAGTACATATTCCATTATGCTCCCTCCTCCCCTACAGGGATATTCATTTAATATAGCATATTAGAATATTTTGCATAAGAAGCAAACATGCTCATTGTGTATGACCAGCAAGATTTTTCTCATATGTGAATTGCCATAAGGCAAATACTCTTCCCCCAAATAAAAGGCAAATCAAGAGAAGAAGGAAAAGGTTGAACTTTCTGGTGATCAATGATGATTACTCTCCTATTAGGTTGTAAAGTTCTTAATAGAGTCTTTAAAACATTCCAGATACAAAAATAAATCATATTTATTATCTCATTAAATAATGTCTGAAATATCATTATCCTTTAAAAATGGAGATAAATGTCTCAAGGCCATGATTTTATTAAGTGCCATATTGAGTTAGAATATTAAAGGGTTTGTTCTTTTTTTGGAGGGTTCATAATTGGTGGTGCTGGGAAGGAAGAGTTATTATTATAATTGTGGTGTTGGGGGGATTCGGGGTTTGCTCCCAGAGGACCAAATGTTGTGGGAATCAAACCTGAGTCATATGCTGGCAAAGCAAGAATTCCAACCCTTTGATCTATCTCCTTAAGAGAACAGTAAGGATATATCTGTGTTATTTATCTATTTAGTTACAGTTTTATGCATAGTAATACTCTATGCACAGTTTGCAGATATTAGGGAAGCAGCTGTAAATAATACATAGCACATGTGGTAGTAAATAGTCATTTAAGTTGTGTGATTCCAGAGAACGTTGTATACATTTTAGAAAGAAAAATAAGATTATGAGATAAAGAATTTGGTCCGAGTGAGGGAAATACTCAAGATAGAAATGAAACAAGAGAAAACTGAAGAAAGAAAAGCAGTGTAAGGCTCGGGATAGGATTCTGTAGCAATGTGATGCATTTTATCCGTAAGACCTGGGTCTGAGTCCAGTGCAGAAAGGAAGGGAGAAATGGAGGGGGAAAAAAGAGAAAGGAAATAAAGCAGGATAAAAGGAAGGAAGGAAAGAAGGAAGAAGAAAATAAGGTAGAAAGGAAAGAAGGCAAAAGAAAAGAATGAAGAAGGAGGAAGGAAAGAAGTAGAAGGGAAGAAGAAAAGAAAGAAAGAAAAAAAACAAAGAAAAGTAGGAAGGGTGGGGCCGGAGAGATAACACATCAGTGTTGGTGGTTGGTTCGAGTCTTGAAGTCCCATATGGACCACCATGCCTGCCAGGAGCTATTTCTGAGCAGATAGCCAGGAGTAACCCCTGAGCACCACTGGGTGTGGCCCAAAATCAAAAACAAATAAATAAATAAAAAAGAAAAAGAAAATTAGGAAGGGAAGGAGGAAAGAAAATATTTACAGCTTTCTTATAGATCATTTGCTAACATAAAAGAAAAAATGTAAAAAGTTACATATTTATAAAAATTATAAAGATATAGGTGGTAAGTAGTGTTACACAATAATGTGATCTTTATATTCAATTTTTATTCAATAATAGCTTTATATATTAAATTTACTCTTCAGAATAAGTTCAAGTGATTTAATTCAGTTATTTTATGTTTCCATTTCTCAAATTGTGGTACATAGCAGGAATTGCAATTATATAATAGTGGAACTAGTTTTGGTAAGAATTAATTTCTTTCTTCTTGCATAACTCAATTTTGACTTAAATCTAATACCAATCTAATGTGAAGATTCAATATTTTACTGTTTTATTAAATAAATAAAACAGACATATTTTAAAAGATTTCTAACCAGTGGTTCTTTATCACTAAATAGGAATGTTTTATCTCTCACCATGTTCTGTTTAAAGGATATTTTAGCACACTGATTAAAATTCATTAATTTGAAACAAAAACCCGGGGCCCAGGAGATAGCATGGAGGTAAGGCATTTGCCTTTTATGCAAAAGGTCAATCGGTTCGAATCCCGGTGCCCCATATGGTCCCCCATGCCTGCCAGGAGCAATTTCTGAGCATGGAGCCAGGAATAACCCCTGAGCACTGCCGGGTGTGACCCCCCCCAAAAAAAGAAACAAAAACCCAATATGATCTAAGTAAACATTATAAGAAAAGCTTTGTAATAGGGTATATTTAGCCTAGCATAAATACAAATGTATAATGTATATTTTGAAACCATGAAACACAACACATTTTCAATGAATAAGTTGTTTCACAAGATTTAAGATAGAATGTTGAACTGGGGGAGGGTGTATTCGGTTTATGATTGAATTTCAACTACAATCATACTTGTAATCATGGTGCTTAAATAAATATTTTATAAAAAGAGAGAGGGAGAGAGGATCCGAGAGAGAGAGAAAGAGAGAAAGAAAGAGAGGATCCTAGCTAGAAAATGAGAATAATGTTCAAAATGATCATTATGTGGCCTATTTTTGCACTCAGCTATGTGGCAAAATTTAAACAACTTTTTAAATGAATGTTTTAATGTGCTCACAGATTTATACCAGAGAATAATTTGTAGAATAATACTATATTCTATACTTTAATGTGGGTAGGATATCCACATGTAATTAACATTGTTTAAAACTAATTTAAAAATTAATCATGTACAATTTGGGGAGATATAGTTTATTAAAAATCATATTTGTTTTAATTCAAGATAAATATGAGGAAACTGAAAGTGAGATAAAGCTTAAAATGTTGATCTAATATAGTCAGATAGAAGCAAAGAAGAAAAATGAGAACTGAGTCACAAGTCCTGCAAGAAATAAATATAAGTACTATAGTTATTTTGAAAAAGTTTTGGCTTACCAACTGGATAATATTGATTTATTTGCTAAATTGATATGGGTGTGCCTTATATCAACTACTTTGAAATGAATCCCTGTCTTTACAATCACAAGTAAACAACTTAGCTTAAAAATCATTTGGAATTAGTGTCTGGAAAGTCAATCAAATTAAGGTTAAAACAAACCCAACCCTCCCCTCCCCTCACAAGTTATATGTTATATATGCTCTTTTGTATGTTAGAAGATAAAAACCTTTGTCTGGGTTGAAGGTAAGAACAAGATTTGCTCTGTTGTCATATATTAGACAATAATTAACATATAATTTATAATTAATTCCAGCAAAGTTTATTTATTTATTTAATCTAAGAGTTCTGTTTTATTTTTACAAGGGTCATTATGAGTAAGAGTCCCTGCCTCCCAGTGCTTGGCAAACCCTGAAATTCTGTCTGTCTCTTCCCCTCCCATTCTGTTTCCTTTCTTTTTATCTCCCTCTCTGACTCCTTCCTTAATTGACTCTAATGTGAAACTGAAGTATATCTGGTAAATTGTGTGTCGTGTTTTCTGTTTCTAATTTAAAGCATAGACGAACTAAAACTTTTCTTTCTTTATATTCTTAAATAAATAAAAATAAAATGATGAACAATACTCTACACTCTACAGCAACTTCTTTGGTGTGATGCTTGATTTTATCTAGGGTCAGTCAGTGGCCTTCAATTAACAAAGAGGGAGAAAAATCTTTCTCTACAAAGGACGAAGCAAGAAAAACTACATTCTCAGGAGCTGGCTTAAGAAAAAGGAGATAATAGTAGTCTTTTTTTTTTTTTGAAAATAACAAATTTCTGGTGAAATCTCAGCCCCTCTACAAATTGTTTCCAGGTTAGTTGGAAGAAAAGTCATATTTCCATCGCTGCTGACTTTATTTGTACACACTGTTATTAGCCATTGTGCCCAACTATTTATGAAGTGGCTTTGCTCTTCCTTCCATCTAATGTGAAGGTCTACTACACCCTTTTCTACAGATGCTTCCGTTGGTTATCATTTTGAAGACTCTTATCTAACATCCTTCTTTGTTGGCAAAGACAAAGAAGTTCAGAATAAACTAATGGTATAGACAGACTCAAGGGACTTGTCCAAGGTCACAGAGAAGTCATGGAACTCTGGCCAGAGAAATGAGCTTCCAAGTAAGCTCATATCTTCATGCCTTAAAACAATTTCAGTAGTGGGTTGGAAAACACCTAAAAAATCTTGAACATATGCCTTACATATACTAGACCTGGCACTGTATAGGCCCCTGAGTGCTGACATGTGGCCCTGAGCCACCCACGTGGCCACTGGGTAACACAGGTAGCTCCCAGCATTGCTCAGCCAAGCACTGAATGAGGTAGTATGCAGAGCCTAGCAGACTCTCCCTGAGAGTGGTCCCTGGACTGAGTGCCTGAGCATTGCTTTGAAGATCCATAAATTATTCAGGGATAACCACTCTGTAAGTTCTTGTGCTAAACCATAGCAAAGATGAATCCCACATTCAGAGAACTAACTTTATGATATCTGTCTCATTTTTTCCTTCCTGTTTCAGTGGATGTTTATTATACAGTGCTGTTTCCTGTTTTAATAAATAATTCTGGGGTACATATAGTAGAAGTATCTGAAAATCAAAGACTAAAAGCTATTTTGTTTTTGTTTTTTTTTGTTTATTTTTTTTTTTTTGGTTTTTGGGTCACACCCGGCAGTGCTCAGGGGTTACTCCTGGCTCCATGCTCAGAAATAGCTCCTGGCAGGCACAGGGGACCATATGGGGCACCGGGATTCGAACCGATGACCTTTTGCATGAAAGGCAAACGCCTTACCTCCATGCTATCTCCTGGGCCCCCTAAAAGCTATTTTATCTGGATTCAATTACCAAGTAAGCAACGGGACATTTTGTGAGCATGAAACACCATTACTGGTCTAATATTTATTTATTTATTTAATAAGATTACATCTTATAATCTTTCAATTGACTGCTCTATAGATGGAACTGGAAAGTATAATGCTGAATGAAGTTATGCAAAAAGATGAGGGGCAGGTACAAAAAGATTTCTCTCATATGTGGGATATAAAGACATGGTAAGGGAGTCAAAGGCAACAGAACATGAGAACAGGTCTACAGAACTGAGTTTATCACTGCAGGGATTGAGAAGTTGAAATGGTGAGGGAAACACTCTGAGACTGTGGTGGAGGGAAGCAGACATTCTGGGAATGTTGTATACATAAAATCCTGCCATTGACAGTATTTTTAGTTTGTTTGGTTGCTTGTATTTATTGGGACACTCCCAGCTATGCTCCAAGCTTACTCCTAGTGTTGTATTTAAAGATCACTCGCGGGCTCGAGAGAATATATGGGGTACAGTGAGGGAACCAGAGTCAGCCATGTGCAAGGCAAAGTGGACTTCCTCCTTTATTATTTCTTGGTACTTCTCATAAACAGAATGGTAAATCATGGTGCCTTAAACAGACTAAAAAATTAAACAATTAAAAAAAATTGTTTTGGCTAACTTACATAACTAAAACTGGTTCTGATATAAGTACATTATGGTAACTAATTTGGTTTATATGTTTGCATTCAAGATTTTCTTATTTTATGAGTATATTATAACTATTAATGTGAAATATATAAAACTAGTAATTACACTCTATAATTCTATTAGAGTTCTATATAATTTACCAATTAAGTTTCCTGGGCTAGACACTTTGCATAACACTAAACATATATATGTTAAATCTAGTCTCATATTCAATATATAATGTAGATATTGTTTTCTCTTTTCAAATGTGTAAAATTGAAAATTAGAAAATTCTAGGACTTGAAGTAACAACAGTGGAATGAGACCAACTATACTTCTTCCAAATGTATATTTTATAATGAAACATGTCTATTTTATTTTTAAAAGTATTTCGAGTGCTATTTCTGGTACTAATTTGAATAATGTGTCTCATAGTTTTCCTAAAATTTAGTATTATACATTATAGAAGAAATATAGTTGTGGCTTTTTTGCATCTTGCTCAAATTCTCCATTTTAAAAAGATAACTTGTCAGATAAGTACAAGCTCAAATAGAATGCAAGTCATGAAAAACCCTACATAAGTAAGTTAAACTACTTAGAAGGTGAGTAAATTTAGATATTGGACTAGGCACCATTTATTTTTACTGCCTACAATTCTGACCTGTTGAAATACTATCAGTCATGTAACACATTTCAGTGAGAGCATTGCATCAGACCTCTTCCGGTTCTGAGTCGGAATTAGTCCCTTCCTCTGTCTTCTCAAAGCTATTTATATCTCTACTCATTTCTTTTTGATTTTGTGTTATTATTACATACTGATAATGTGACATTGGTTCTGTGTGCCTTTGATATACTTAATGGAGAAATTCTTACATGCCAGATACTATGTCAGTCATCTTTGCCCAGCACTTTGAATACTGTGATTCATTATAAAGAAATTGATTCTTACTGCAAGATTTTAAAATTTTCCAGGCTTTATAATGACTACATTTTCTATTAAAATTAAGTTTTCTTTGAAATCAAGAGAACACTTACCATATGAACTCATCATTTAAAAAAAGTAGTCATAGAAAATAAAAGGTTGATTTTACTCAGTGTACATGTATATATATACACACATATATATTTCATATCAGATATGTAATTAGTTGAAAGCACTAAATTTTCTTTTGCAAGTTGTCCTCCAAATCAGATACTATATATTGCAAGATCTCTCATTTGCTTTAATAAGGCTTTGCTATGGGTAGGAGTGATATTACAGCATGTAGGGCATTTGCCTTGCAAGCAGCTGAACTGGTTTTGATTCAGGGTGCTACATTATAGTCCCCAGAACCACCAAAAGTGATCCCTGAGCAAAAAGCAAGAGTTAGACCTGAATGGTTTTGATTAATATTAAGTGATGCATCTTTTAGGCTGGAGTGGTAGTATAGTGTATAGGGTACTTGCCTGGAACCCTACATGGTCCCCCTTTGCCAGGAGTGGTCCCTGGTTGCAGAGACAGGATTCAGTCCTGAACACCAGGAGTTGAAAATATAATATAATAGTTCTTTTCTAAAAAAAAAACTGACTTATAGAGAAAAGATGATCACATATTTCAGGGGAAAAATTTAGTATTTTTAAATGAAAAATTAGTTTTAAAACTAACACATTAAGTTAAAAATTAATCTTTAAGAGGTCTTTCAAATAAAAGAATTAATTTTTTAAGTTTTAAATCTTGTCCTGTTGCAATTTTACACAATTTTTAGTATTTGTTGAACATGTTTTCTTTAAAAATAATGTATCTGCACACAGAGACAAAATAGAACTAGATTTATTTTAAATTTCAAATCAACAATATAGTTTATTTTTGTACTCACTTTATCTTACAAAATATTTTCACAGATGATAACTTCCTTGATAGTGAAATTGGGTCCTTTGATTTAAAAACTAATTATTTTGATCTGATCCTCTATACTTACTAGTTTATTCAGAGACTTGTGAACTTGGACGTTATATTAGCAATCATTATAAGCTAATGAGCCTCAAAATTATCATTCAGTTCAAAATTCATGATGCTCAGGGGTTAATCTTTACCTGAACATTTTGAGTAACTGGAAGTTTAATGGGTCATTTGATGGATCATTTCATGTTTTAAGCTGTTGGCATCTCTTAAATGAGTCAAATTTTTCTCTCGTATTATTATAAAAGCTGTAAGGTGATTTAAGATTATTTCTTAAAATATGTGGGTCATTGTGGGGTACCACAATATTTTGGGCTTACTCCTGACTGCTCTCAGGAATCACTTCTGGTGGTGCTTAGGGACCATAGATGATGCAGGGTTCAATCTAGGTCAGTTGCCTACAAGGCAAGTAAGCATCCTACTCACTGTATTATCTCTCCAGCCAGATCATTTGGCTTCTTAAAACATCTGTTACTTTTCTATACTTTGTCCTTTTCTGGGTTAACATTCTTGGTGTCTTTA
>PVKC010015383.1:0-21455 GCA_004027635.1 Crocidura indochinensis
AAAAAAAAAAAAAAAAAAAAAAAAAAAAAAAAAAAAAAAAAAAAAAAAGAATAAAAAAAGAAAAATTCCCTGAGTTATTCAGGTTTATTTCCTTGAGAGTCATTTGACTTTGGTAGTCACATTACTATGATAATCACTTGATGACTAGGTATATAGTCACTTAGTCAAGACAGAGATAAATATGTAATTTGCTATTATATTATTATATTTCTAAAGACAAAGCAGACAGTTGGTTATGTAGAGTTTTGCATTGAAGAGATTGGCAAATAGCAGGTTGTGTGAGTTATTATGTTCTATGTGCTAAAAATGATGATTAGGCAATCTTTATTTTTAAAATAACGATTTTGTTATCAGTGGAACTCTCAAAGAAGGATTCTGTGGATTTAGTATAAATTATAGCAATATATGAATATGGAAATATATCTCAAAAATGATAGTTCTAGTGATGATAGGTTTTTTTATATTTGTAATATTGTCATCATTAATTTTATACATTATATATTTACTCATATTTACTATATTATAGAAAGAATTTTTTAGGTGCAATATACGTCTAATTCCCCACAAATGTTCAAAATGAGAGTGAGAGAGGAATTTGACTAACATAGTTAATCAACACATAGATTGTTTTGTCAAGAGGGGTTGTATATATTGTTTTGTAATGTAGTCTTTCATTAAAGTATACTAATATATTCTTAACACTACAAACATATCATCCAAATTTCAAATATTATAGTACAAATATTAATGACAGCAAACTCAGATAGAGTCTCATTCTTCCTATACTTCAAATAATTATAAAACACTTTATAAATAATGGCTTTTAAATTAAACATGTTCCAATTAGTGCAAATGAAATATTTGTAACTTCCCTAAACCTCTCAACTGCAGATAACTCGAAGTCAATAGGGCAACAGAGGAATGACAGAGATTCTGTCCTGTTTCTGTTCTTTGAACCTATTGCATCTTCTGCTCCATGGAGCTTAAAAAGTCTTCCTAATATGGAGAAACCAGGAGTTCAGATTATGAGTAATATTATCTTGGTTAATTAGTAATTTACAGGAACCTGAATTTGACTCATTTTATTTCTCATTACCTATTACATCTGTATTAGGACATTACAATCCACTCCCAAGACTTTCAGAGGAGCCATCTACTTCCCTTGGGTGAGTTCCTTAAATTTGTTGTTTTTTAAAATCTTTGCATTGGGGCAAGCGAAAGCTTATTTCTTTTTTAATTATGTATATGAAGTGCCATTTTATCATTGTTTTAATTTTCAGTTAACTGACAGGCAATCGCATTCCTAAATTTGTTTATTTTCCATTCATATATCTTTCTTAGTGAAATATTTAGTCATGTTTCTTGCCTTTTTAAAACTTAAAGTTGTGTTTTCTGGGTATGATCTTCCAAGGAATTTCTTTTTTTGAATTACAAGTCTTTCACAGTTATATTTTAGGCACATAGTGACTGAGGGCCATTCACACCACCAGTGTTGACCTCCTTCCACTAGAGTTTTTAGGATGCATCCCAGAAATCCACCCTTAGCCCCCTGGTCTACCAGTGTAACAGTCCTTTTTCTGTTTAGCTTGTAGTTTGTGTCTCTTGATTCTATTGTCATTGACTTTGACTTGGGTATTTAGATCTGGCTTTTTTATTTTCTTTTACTCAATGCTCCTGAGACCACTAGGCCCCTTCACATAAAATTTAAATGATTTGGAAACCAATGTTGAGCAGACATATTTTGAAAACATTTCCAATATCTTTAATTATTAATCTTAT
This sequence comes from Crocidura indochinensis, assembly GCA_004027635.1. Lineage (NCBI taxonomy): Eukaryota > Metazoa > Chordata > Mammalia > Eulipotyphla > Soricidae > Crocidura > Crocidura indochinensis. The sequence goes on from PVKC010015383.1 coordinate 1,780, forward strand.
GCTCTTTAAATAGTATCACACAAAGAAGATTTTTAAAAATTTAATTAAGGCTAGAATTATTTTAAAATTTATAGATGACTCATTTGATATTATCGCTATGATTTCAGTAAACACCACATCACATTTTCAAGTTTTTATCTATATATTTTATATAGAAATTTAGATTTAAATGTATGATATAATTTGACTTAGTTTAATGTGAGTTATGTATCATTTCAGACGGTCATTTGGGGTCTCCAATACCATTTTTTGAAAATATTATAATATATTCATTGATTGAATAAAATACTAGTTTTTGAATAAAATACTAGCTGAGGGGCCAGAGCAATGGTGCAACAGTAGAGCATTTGCCTTGCATGCAGTTGACCCAAGATGGACCTCAGTTTGATCTCTGGCATCCTATATGGTCCCCCAAGCTAAGAGCAATTCCTGAGCACATAGCCAGGAGTAACCCCTGACCATCACTGGGTGTGGCCCCTCCAAAAAAATACTAGTTGATTAAATTTATATAGGACTATTTCCAGTCTTTATATTCATTCTATTGTCTTGATTTTTTTCATATTTTTATTCTTTGAGTCACATCTCAGGGTGCTCAGGGCTCACTCCTAGTCTAAGGGTATTTATGGTTCTAGAACCCACATCATGTTAGCTATATGTAATACAAAGGTCTTACTGCTATAATATATCCCTCAGTCATAGCCCTCTTCTTACAAGCAGTACTTTTGGCCCTTTCCAGGCTTCCCTTCTATTTTTGAATTTTGCTGGCAATATCATAATCTGAATAAGGGAATCTTGAAGCTATTAGTATTTGTCATTTATCATTCTTTGTATTGTCTCACTACTCTCAGTTATTTTTAAGATTTGTATGACTTTTTAAAATAGCTTTTGGAAGTTAGGAGATTGTTTACATCAAGATGAGAAGAAATAGCATCTTAACCCTATATGCAGTACTCAGGAGGCTAATAGGCAGGGATGTGGAGAGAAAGGAACTCTCATTTATTGCTGTGGGATTGCCATCTAGTTCAGTCTTTCTGGACAAAAATATGGAGATCTCTCAAAAAACTAGAAATTGGACTCCTGTATTATACCACTCCTAGGGATATTCCCTAGGAATACGAAAACACAATACAAAAATGCCCTTTGCATGCCTATTTTCAAAGCAGCTATATTTATAGTAGCCAGAATCTTGAAATAATCTAGATGCCCAACAACAGATGTGTGGCTAAAGAAATTGTGGTACATATATACAATGGAATACTATGCATCTGTCAGGAAAAATGAAGTCATGAAATTTTCCTATACATGATGAACATGGAAACTATTAAGCTGAGTGAAATGAGTCAGAGGAAGAGAGATGGACATAGAATAGTCTCACTTGTCTGTGGTATTTAAGAAAAATAAAAGACAGTATTGTTTTTAATTATTATTAAATTAATTATTTTTTTCTCCGGCAAAATACCCAGAGATAATAGAGAGAGGTTTGGAAAAACCACCCAAGATGAGAAACATACCACAAAGATTGATGAGCGCAGTTAGAGAAACAACTACACTGAAAAAATTATCACAACAGGGCCAGAGTAGTGGAGCAAGCAGTAAAGCGTACCTTAGTGGACCTTGGTTTGATCCCATGGAGTCTCTTATGGTAATCCAGGCCAGGAGCACTTTCTGAGCACATAGCCAGGAGTAAGCCCTAAGTATCACCAGATATGGCCCCAAAACAAAACAAAACAAAACAAAACAAACAAAAGAACAATTATCATGACTAAGGTAGTGAGTGAAAGAAATAGATTGCCTGTCTCAAAGTCAAACAGGGATTGGGAAGGAAGGAGTTGGGGAAGCACTTGTAGCAGGAAGGTTGTACTGTTGAAGAGAGGTGTACTTTTTTATGAATGAAACCCAACAACAAACATATTTATAACCATGGTGCCTAAATAAAGATACTTAAAAAACACATTTATCTGTTTCTTATAGGAAAAAAAAGTTTTATTTTAACCAAGAAGTAGATCTGCTGTGTCTTTTGAGGCAAATCTTTGACATTTGGTACAGTATCTCTTTTTAGGTGTCATTAAAGATGATGGCATTTTATGAACATCTCATTATATTATTAAAGAATATAACTTTATAAAGTATTTAAGATCACTTTACCAAGAGAGAAGAATCTATTTCTTCCTGGTCAATAACTGTGCTTGCTCATTTAGAAAAAGGCAAAGGCATTTTAAAATTTATTTTTTTGTGACTGCTGCTATCTTCCTGACATATTCAGCAGACCTTGACAAGCATAGCACATAAAGCTTATTTCTATAGTGATAGGAGTGGTGTATCACTTTTGTATGTGAAACCTTTACTGGCAAGACTTGAGTTCCGTAAAATGAGCTGAGACAATCTTACAGATAGTTCAAAACATAACTCATTAACTTAGCTTCTCTCTCCTCAATTCATCCGTCAATTTTGGGTGAAGTGTTCTTTTGTTATCTTTTTAAATACAACTCAAATTCTAAAGAAATGTTTTAGAAGGCTTTCAAATGAGGACCTTTCATGTACTTGGGAATTTCTTAGTGCTTTTCTATTGTGACTCCTCAGTATATATTCATTTAAAGTGTTTTGATTTCATATATATTTTTGAAATATATATATATATATATATATATATATATATATATATATATCTGTGGTTGGATTTTCCATGGGTGATGATTAAAGTGAACGATAGTGTGAATTTTGCTGAGCTTATAGCTAACCTGCTTGACTGACTATGACAATCCTAGAAACATACACTCTATGTTCAGGGATATGATATAATCTTTGGATAAACACAGTATTGTTTGGGTCGTGAAAAAGAAGGGATTTGTTTCATTTGGCTTGGTATGTGGTATTACATCTGTAAAATAAAATACAATCTTTCAAAAAATGAAAAATATAATTTCTTTCTTGTCAAAAACTTAATAATAAAATAATAAAAGTTAAATAATGTTTTTTCTTCAATAATAGAAACGTGATTCTTAGTTTCACAGGAGTATTTCTCAATTGAGTTAGAAAGTCATTTTAACTATTCTAAGATTTGTGTAAATCAGTAGTTTTCAATGTGTTCTGACTGACATTATCTGAGTAATTGTTGAAAATGCAAATATACATCTACCCTAATCTATATAATCAGAAATTTTGCCATTTGTTTTGATAAGTAAAGCCTCAACATAATAATAAGTTGATTATCATACAGATTAAAATTTGAATATCACTGATAAATAAGATAGGTGTCCTTTAAAACACTGAAAACTGATTTATTGCTAGGAGTACCAAGTGTTATTATCATCCTGTTTCCATCAGGATATGTTCATGAAATATGTATTTTAAAAATGGGATGCAAATATAATTTGATGTTTAATAAATTGTTTTTAAGGTATAGCCTAAGTATTATTATTATTTTTATTTTGGAAGGGTGTATCAAAGTAAAACTTTGGAAAGATTGGAATGTACTAGATTTTAAAAGGGAATATATATGAATACTTAATGGATTGGGTGATAGTGAGCAACAGTAGAGATTAAGAGCAACTCAAGTGACACTTTTTAAGTGAAATCTTCACAAACCAGAACTTTGGATAGAAATAAAAATATTTACCTAGTCATAGTCATTCTTTCTCCCAGTAAAAGTAACTATATATATATATATTTTTTTTTCCTCACAAAATCACTGTCACAGCATTTTTTTTAAATTCATCTACTTATCTTTTAGTGCTTAGGTCACACCTAGATATACTCAGGGTTTATTCCTGGCTCTGTGATTAGGGTCACTCTTAGAGGATTTAGGGAGCCATATTGGGTGCTAGGTATTGAACCCAGACTGACTGTATACGGACTAGCACCCAATGCACTTTACTATTATTTCTGCTCCCTCACTATTATTTTTGACACTTATTATCTTTCTTTGTATCACCAAAAATGTGATTTCTCATAAGTTTTATTTTTTACTCTTGATCAATGACTTTCCAAATATCTAAAACAATGGTAAAATACACAGTAGAGATGCATTTTTTAAATCTACTTTAATTGTTCTGTGGAAGTCTACTTATAATATCTTTTTATCATGTTAATCATGAATCACAATACAAAAATATTTTAAATTGTAGGTAGGTGTAGAGTAATAGATACTCCAGCCTCTTCACACATATTATTTGGTGAAAGAGAAAGTATTTGTAACATTTTTCTCTCATCAATAAATGAGGTCTCAAGAACTAAAAATAAAGTAAGCAAAAATTATCTTATAAGAAAATATGGGAGATAGCATGGAGGTAAGGCGTTTGCCTTTCATGCAAAAGGTCATCGGTTCGAATCCCGGTGCCCCATATGGTCCCCCGTGCCTGCCAGGAGCAATTTCTGAGCATGGAGCCAGGAGTAATCCCTGAGCACTGCTGGGTGTGAACCAAAAACCAAAAAAAAAATTAATAAAAGAGATAGTATTTGATAATGAAATAAAATTTTAGTTATTATACACCCAAAAGAATAAAATTTTTGAGATAAGAAAGTAGTGACTTTAGAGAAGTGGTTTGTGTCATTATTATGACAAGTTGTTTTTATTGTTTTTTTTTTTTTGCATCTTGATCCTACCAACAGTCAATAAGAGGGGGTTGGAACAGAGAGGGGTAATTTATCAGGTTATATATATAGAAATGTAATTTTACTTTACTACATGCATCTGAGAAAAATTATTTTAATATTAATTTGCTTTGCCTTATAATATTCTTTTAGGTGATAAGTTCAAGAATATTACAGATACATAAACTATAAAATGGTTAGCTGGCACAACATTAACAGGTTGGAATATTAAGCATTTCCTTCGTGCTTATACATTCAGATCATCTCTGTGTTTACCTCAGTTATGCTCTTTTATTATTATATAAGTCTTGTAAAGAACACATTTTCCAAGGTATTATTTTTGAAAACCATCGTTACTAAGTAATAAGCTAATCGTTGAAATAATGTATCCAACTTAAGTCTTTGCATTTGCAGTCTGAGTGTAGCTGAAATTCTAGTAAATTTGTTTTAGTAAAAAAAAAGATAACATTGATAAAAATTTTTGCATATTATTGAAAATAAAACAAAAAGCAAGTCACTGCTTATTTTTAAACTGCTTTATGCTTTACTCTTCTTTTTTTTTTAGTTATGTTTTGTTTTTCTGATCACAAACCAGTAACAATTAAGAAACAACCATTTTCCTAAACTGTGGCTATTCATTTAAGCTGTCATCCCCATCCAGTCTAGTAAACAAGAATGCAAATGAAAAGAGCCCTGTTGGCTTCTGTCTTTGGGAAACTCTAGAGAGAAGTTGGCAAGTGGCAGATGGAAAATAAAAATACTGGATTTGTTTCTTACTAATTTTAGATTTCTAAAACAATAGATATGTTGGAAAAACACATGTTAAAAATAATAAAAGAACAAGCAAAGCTATCCACAAGTGACTTGAGGAACATTTCTCACATTTTGGGTGTTAAAATGAATGCTTGTTAAAATTTTTATTTTTAGAAAAAGAAATGAAAACTGCATCCACAAGTACGTCTTAGTGTATTCCTATGTGGACCAGTAAAGTGAGAAAGGAAACATGAAGGGTGATGGAGAAGAGGAAGAAAAGCTGAGCAGAGAGAGGAGGTGGCAGAGGCAGAGAGGAACCTGGAAAGCAACATCTCCCAGACTGTTCTTTCTAGAACAATTGGTTTAATTCTTGCAACGACCTCATGATGAGCAATTTCTTAGTCATTTTTAAAAATTATTAGGGTTCATTTTTTATTTATTATTTTTATATAAAAAGCACCATAATTATAAGCACCATGATTACAAGTATGATTGTATTTGGGTTTCAGTCATAAACAGAACACACCCGTCACCAGTGCAACATTTCCACCACCAATACACTTCTCCCTCCTTTCCAACCCTTACCTGTATTTGAGACAGGCATTCTACTCTCTCATTCGTTAAGATTGTCATGATAGGGGCTGGAGAGATAGCATAGAGGTAGTGCATTTGCCTTACATGCAGAAGATTGATGGTTCAAATCCCGGCTCCCATATGGTTCCCCGAGCCTGCCAGGGGTGATTTCTTAGCATAGAGCCAGGAGTAACTCCTGAAAGATGCCGAGTATGATAAAAAAAACCAATAAATAAATAAATAAACAAACAAACAGACAAAAGATTGTCACGATAGTTGTTAGTGTAGCAGTTATTTCCGTAACTCCACCACTACTCTTTGTGGTGAGCTTCATATTGTGAGCTGGTTCTTCCAATCCTTATCTCTATTGTCTCTGGACATTATTACAATCATGTCCTTAATATTTTTTTAAACTCATAGATGAGCGAGACTATTCTGTGTCTAAATCTCTCTAAATCTGACTTATTTCACTCAGCATAATAGATTCCATGTACATCTACGTATAGGAAAATTTCATAACTTCATCTCTCCTGACAGTTGCATAATATTTCATTGTGTATATATACCACAATTTCTTTAGCCAGTCATCTGTTGAAGGGCATCTTGATTGTTTCCAGATTCTGGCTATTGTGAATACTGCTGCAATATATGTGTGAGGAAGGGATTTCTTTCTTTTTTTTTTTTTTTTTTTTTTTTTGGTTTTCTGGACCACACCCGTTTGATGCTCAGGGGTTACTCCTGGCTAAGTGCTCAGAAATTGCACCTGGCTTTGGGGGACTATATGGGATGCTGGGGGATCGAACCACAGTCCTTCCTTGGCTAACACTTGCAAGACAGACGCCTTACCTCTAGAGCCACCTCACTGGCCCGGAGGAAGGGATTTCTAAATTGTAATTTTGTGTTCCTAGGGTATATCCCTAGGAGTGGTAAAGCTGGATAATATGGGAACTCTGTTTCCAGTTTTTTGAGGAATCAATTCTACCAACTGTGAATGAGAGTTCCTTTCTCTCCACATCCCCTCCAGCAATGATTGTTCTTGTTCTTTGTGATGTGTGCCAGTCTCTGTGGTGTGAGATGTTTTGATTTGTATCTCCCTGATGATTAGTGATGTGGAACATTTTTTCATGTGTCTTTTGGTCATTTGTATTCCTTCTTTGAGGATGTGTCTGTTCAATTCTTCTCCCCATTTCTCAAGGATATATATAATTTAACAAGAAGAGTGTCAGAGTGGGAAAGGAAGAAAAGAGACCCAGAGGGTCAGCAGAAGACTGGTCAGCAGAACTAGTCTTGGACAACAAAGGCTTAGGACACTTGAATAACAGATTTCACAGGACAACAAAGGCTTAGGACACTTGAATAACAGATTTCACAGTCAGAGGAGCATAATTTCAGCTCTATAATCATGTTAATGGAAGTAAATATCATATGATTGAACTCAGCAATGTTCTGAGAGAAAGTGTGAACCCAGAACTTGAAAAATGCTTCACATGAAGCATATAGAGAAGTGAAAAAATGTTCAAAATTCGCAGCATTTTTCTAAAATGTAAGGGCTAATGGTCTCCAAAGAAGATGAAGTTGGATTCCTATTGATGATTAGTTGAGCCTTCATCAGGGAATTTGGATGCAATCATACTTCAAAACATAAACATATTCACTTCAGTTTATTAGTAGTTATTTTCTATGCGGTTTTTTTTTGTTTGTTTGTTTTGTTTTTGGGTCACACTCAGCAGTGCTCAGGGGTTACTCCTGGCTCCATGCTCAGAAATTGCTCCCGGCAGGCACAGGGGACCATATGGGGCACCGGAATTCGAACCGATGACCTTTTGCATGAAAGGCAAACGCCTTACCTCCATGCTATCTCCCGGGCCCCAGTTTATTAGTAGTTATTTTAAGTACCGTATTTGCTGGCTTATAAGACGGCTTTTGAAACAAAAAAAAAGTCAACTGAAAATCGGGGGCCGTCTTATACACTGAGCATGTCCCGAAAACTGTTTCAATATGCCGTTGAACGAAACAAACAAAAAACATCAGGCCGAAGAGTTTCCAAATCTCTTTCTGGGGGCTCCCAAAAAGTACTCAGGAGATCTGGGGCCACTTCTGGCAAAACCCAGCTAACCGTGCTGGTGGTTCAGTGCTAGGGTCCGAGGATGGGGTGTTGTTTGGTTCATGTAGTGGGGGAGATTAACTGATGCCACCAGGGAATTGCCAGAAAAGGTGCCTATAATAAGGGACCAATCACTGCAAGGCTGCTCGGACTGCCTCTCTAACTCGGCCAATCCAAGCAGGCTTTTAATGCATGCAAATTAGACAATGTTTTGGACCAGAATCTACACTGTCAAAAGCCTGCTCAAATGGGCCAGAGTCAGAGAGGAAGTCTATTACCTTTGAACCTTTGCTTGTTGTGATAGGCTCACTGTGGTACATGCAGTTGCAGCACAGGAACGTTCTGTCTGATACAGCGAATATAGCCCTAAACCTATGTTTTAACTGCAAAATTCGCCCAGTTGTTTTATTTGGCGGCAAATACGGTAATACTTAATTTAAGTAGATGATATGGAAATAATAAAATTTAAGAAATTGTCGGGTCCTGCAGTAGTTCAAAAGCATTGAAGAACACATCTTAATAAGATGCAAAGTACTTTGGAAATATAGAAACTGAGATATCACCTTAATGCAGAAACAGAGGTATCACTGAGAATATTACTTTCTCAGGGAAGAAGGTGCAGTGGGAGAACCACTTCCTCTCTTGTTATAATAAGAATATGAAAGGATCATCTATGTCCAACTTTTTCCTTGTGATAAGGATCTAAGTAACTTTAATGTGTTCTAAGATCTCCATGTCAAAACAATTTATAGGAATTGTACATAACTTTCTTGCGAAAGCCAGGCACGTGTGTGTGTGTGTGTGTGTGTGTTGTCATTTGAACATGCATTACTCTCCTTCTCCCCCTCACATCACTCTCTAAATTTCTTTCAATAAAAATTATTAGTGGCTGGATTGGTCTATAGGTAGGACAATTCCTTTGTATGAAACCAACCTGAGTTTAATCTCCAGAATCCCACATGATCCCTAAAAGTTGATCTGAGATTGCAGAGCCAGAAGAAAGCCCTGACCGCAGCCAGTATGGTTCCAAAATGAAAAGAAAATTATTTGCTTCATTACTTTGCCACTTTCTGAAATTCCTTTTTGGAAAAGAATGTGGCACACTCGAATTAGTACCATCTTTCTTGCAAAGAACAATTTCTTTCTCCATGGAGTCCATGGCACCAAGAGAACTCAGGTGGCAAAGATTATCTGCCACATAAAGTACAGCAAGTGGATTTCAGGTACAACTTGCTGACTACATTGTGGCGCTAGTGAGAGTCAATCCCATGCAGTGCTCATAGCAAACATTTACAGTCCTAACCCAACCCAGGTACATACCTGGTGGACATGGTGGGCTTAGTAGAAAGGTAAAAGCACTCTTTTCTATAGGTAACTTCCTTCCTCATTCCACTCTTTAATCTGCACTTGCTACAGGAGGTTATTTTATTTTATTTTGGTTTTTGGGTCATACCTGGCAGTGCTCAGGGATTACTCCTGGCTCTATGTTCATAAATCGCTCCTAGCAGGCTCAGGGGACCATATGGATGCCGTGATTTGAACCACAGTCCTTCTATATGCAAGGCAAAAGTCCTAACTCCATGCTATCTCTCCGGTCCCAGGAGGTTATTTTTTTAAGGTTGTAGACCAAAGCAGACAATTTCACAGGTTACTCCTTGCTCTGTTCTTAAAAACTAGCCCTGGCAGTCTCTGGGGAACCATATAGGATGCAAGAGATTGAATCTGGGCTGGCTGTGTGCAAGGCAAATTATCCACCCTCTGTGCTATTGCTCTGGCCCCAATAGTGTTTATATGACTTAAGTTAAATAAGTCAGTAGTAAGTAAAGAAAATCAGTGGCATATAATAAGATTAATTTTAAGAAATTTAAATAATGATATAATTAGAGCTTTTAATTTTTTTAATGTTTCTATCAATGTAACTTTGTGATTATACATATACTTCATTAAAACATAACAATTCTCAACTGTGGGCAGTAGGCTTTGTATCTAGTTAATGGCTCTAACAAATTTATTCTTTCAAGGTAAGGGAAAATCATATTATAGACAGAGACAAATAAGCTTAGAACATTGAAGTAGTGTGCTGGAGGGTGAATAACAATGGACTGATTTGTCCCTGGTGAGTTTAAAATTACAATCTATGTGAAAGTCAATTTATTTATTATTGCAAACTTCTTGTACAATTTTGTATGCAAATGAAAAAATATTTTCTTCACAAGGAAAGAATGATTCCAGCCTACTGCTTATAGATAGTTCTTGATTTATGCAATATCCCGTGAGGTAAACATTACTAATATAATATTTACAGAAGAATCTGACTCTTAAAAAGGCAATACTTAAAATAGGTAATACTCCTTTTGTTTTTCTTTTTTCTGAAAGACTTAGATATAAAACTGTATCAATTTCATTCTTCTCTCACCATAGTTTATTCTGCTAATTCAGATAGATAAGGAATGTATTATCATTTTATGTACTAATTTATTCCAATTTACTATGTGCTAGAAGTTATACCATCCCATGTAAAGCCCTTTTCTGTTTATTTATTTATTTATTTATTTTTGGTTTTTGGGCCACACCCAGTGATGCTCAGGGACCATATGGGACACTGGGGGATTGAACCATGGTCCATCCTAGGCTAGTGCTAGCAAGGCAGACACTTTATGTCTAGTGCCACGGTACTGGCCCCCAAAGAAATTTTTTAATTTTATTTATTTATTTATTTATTTTTGGTTTTGGGGTCACACCCGGCAGTGCTCAGGGGTTACTCCTGGCTCCATGCTCAGAAATCGCTCCTTGCAGGCATGGGGGACCATATGGGATGCTGGGATTTGAACCAATGACCATCTGCATGCAAGGCAAACACCTTACTTCCATGCTACCTCTCCGGCCCCGGGTAAAGCCTTTTTATAGGATTTGTGAACACTTGCCAATCTTCATATACTTATTCTTATGAAATTACCCCTACATCTTTGTCTGGTCTTATTAGATTCTTATCTAATATGGTCTTGAATCAAAAGTTGTGATTTAAATAGTACTATTCTGTAAATCCTGTAGGATAATAATTTGTATATAGATAGCCTTCAGTGAGCTAATGGAAACATGTGGATTCTGAAACAGAATCTGACTTTATTTAAATCTTAAAATATTTGGGGGATATTTAATATTCTTAGTCTGTCAGAAATTACTCCAGGAGACATATATATATCTCAGTTCTGACTGTAAAATAGTGGAAGGAGGACTAGAGAAATTAGCAGTTGACTCTTGTTGTCTGTTGTTGATAAACATCCAGTCTTTTAAGCACCTCTAGAAATTTTTCCTGTCTACAGAGCCAGCACTAAAACCTTGAGAAGCACATAGTGTGAACTCAAAAATAAAATTAAATAAAATGACTAGTCATAGTTAATTATTAGTGTTAAAAAGTTTTAGTTCTGAGAAGATAGGACAGTCATTAAGGGGTTTGCTTTATATTCAGGTTGACTGGGTTTGATTTCTTGCACTGCAAATGTTTTGAACATAACCATGAGTGAATCCTTGTGTACAAAGTCAGGAGTAATTTCTAAGTACAGTTCTTTTTGTGATTCTTTTCTCCAAAAAAAAAAAAAAAAGACGGATAGTTTTAAAACTTGAACCTGAATGTGTATGTAAGCCTGGACTGACTAAAGTATATGAGAAACAAGTTTTATGCTGTCTAATCAACTCTGAGTTAATATGTGCAAGATCTGTACCAAAAGCTCTAGAGTTCAGGTTCCAAAATAGAATATAAATATAGGATTTTAGGAAAAAAGGGGGGGCGGCAGCGAGGTGGCGCTAGAGGTAAGGTGTCTGCCTTGCAAGCCCTAGCCAAGGAAAGATCGCGGTTCGATCCCCCGGCATCCCATATGATCCCCCAAGCCAGGGCCAATTTCTGAGTGCTTAGCCAGGAGTAGCCCCTGAGCATCAAACAAGTGTGGCCCGAAAAACAAAAACAAACAAAAAAACAAAAACAAAAACAAACAATATATAGGATTTTGGATATTAGAACAGATCCATTCCAAACACTAGAATCTGGTTGAGTTGAGAAGCTCCACTCTGACAAAATAAAGATAGTATTTCTGCTACTTTGGAAGGGGTCAGAAGAACACCTTCACTTTCATCGTACAAACATACTATATTTGTGTAATGGGATTTTAATTGGTGGTGTGCTTAGGAGCCAGGATCTTCACTTAGGGGCTTGTTGACACCAGGGATTAAACCAATACTTTACACTTATAAGACATGTATTCCTTACTTCTCTCACATTCCTATCCATTTGGATACTTAAAAAAATATTCCTGTTACAACCTAATGTAAGTTTAGTGGGAGTTTAAGCAAAATATTCTTTTTTTTGAGGGGGGTCACACCCGGCAGTGCTCAGGGGTTACTCCTGGCTCCATGCTCAGAAATTGCTCCCGGCAGGCACGGGGGACCATATGGGGCACCGGGATTCGAACCGATGACCTTTTGCATGAAAGGCAAACGCCTTACCTCCATGCTATCTCCCGGGCCCCATAAGCAAAATATTCTAATACTTGTTTCAGAATGTATGTAAATTAGACTCTGACAAGTTCCCTATAAAATATGTTTAAAGAATATAAAGACTTTTGTTTCAATTTTTTTAGTAGAGGTAAAAGGGTGACAGTATAGGGGGGAAATTGTTTTGCTCATGGCTGAACCCAGTTTGAACCTTGCTATGTTTTATGTTCCCTTGAATCCCACCGACAGTGATGCTTGGACAGAGAGGACCAGGAGTAAGAAGTGAATACTGCAGGGCATGAACTCAAAACAAACAAAAATTGAAAAGAATTGGTCAGTGTTGTATGTGTGTGTATGAGCTATATTGATTATGATGTGAAGAAATACTTTCCTCTTTAAAAATCTCATCTGGAAAATTGTGAACTTATACACATAAGAGACAAAATTATCTATCATCAAATCTGTGAAATAATATTTGTGAAGAAACTATCTATTGACATAATTTATTTGCTACTCAAACTAAATAACCCAAGAATCAAGACAACTTACTCCTAGGAGACTTTTTGTTATATATTCATGTAAATAAATCTAAGCAGATTTTTGATATACAGAATGCTATTGAATAATTAAATTACCCTCTAATTTAACTTTGCCAGATGTTTTGCTGTTATGATAACAAAATGTTGTGTACTAATGCATGAAAAATAATGTAATACAGCTCATGATCTGTACCTTATTTAAAACTATTTTATTTGTCTTTAATTTTTATATATTTATTTTTACTCTTTACTTTTCCAATTATTTTTTTAACAATTTTTATTATTAGGATTTAAAATACTATTTATTTTGTCTTTAGAATCAACTTTTTTCTTATGGTTTTGACTATTTGTGGTCTCTTCTGATTTCATGTATGTTTTATCATTAACTTTTTCTAGGTCCTTGGAGTATGTCATTTGAATTTGAATGAGGATCACATTTCATCTATAATATAGCTTTGGCAGGATAGTTATTTTGATAATATTAATTCTGATCCATGATCATGAATATTTTTTATTTTCTTAAGTCTTCTATTTCTTTCTTAAAAGATTTAGTTGTCAGGGTATAGATCTCCTATATTTTTTAAAATTGATTCCTAGGTACTTTATATTTTTGATACTTTTTTAAGTGGGATAGACACCTCGATTACTTTCTATACTAATTTGTTTATAAGAATGCAATTGTCAAAAAAAAGAATGCAATTGATTTTTGTGTATTAACTTTGTAGCTGGCTTATGTTTCTAGAAACTTTTTTGTGGACTCTTTTAGGTCTTCTATTTATATCGACATGTCACCTACAGATAATGATAATTTGAGTTCTCCTTTTCCAATTTGTATATTTTGGGTTGTATTTTCTTGCCTGATTGTGGTAGCCAAGACTTGCATGAAATTATATTTAATAGAAGTATAAATACTGTACTTCCATATTTTGGTATCTCAGAGAATAGGATCTCAGATTTTCATCATTAAGAATAATACTGGATTTGAATTTGTTATAGGTGACTGTTTTGATCTTGAGGAAGGTTACTTTCAACCCTATTTTTTTGAGATTTTTTTTTATCATGAATAGATGCTGAATCTTGTTAAGGGTTTTTTTTTTTCTGCAGCAATTTATATGATTATATGGTTTTTATCTTTCATTTTACTAATGTGTTATATTGCTTCTATTGATTTGTGAATGTTAAACCATCCTTATATTTCAGGTATGAATACCTTTTGATCAAGGTGTATGTTTTATTGACACATTACAGATGTTAGTGGATTAAGATATAAGCTAAGCTAATATTTGTTACATCAATATTCGTCAAGGAGATTAACTGAAATGTTCTTTTCTGGAAATGTCTCTGTATTAGTGTAATGTTAACTTCTTAGATAGTCTCGTGTTGGGAAGATCCTTTGATAGAGCTTACCCAGTGAGCATATCTAGACCAGGATGTTTGTTCATGGGATGATTCTTAATTACTGTCTTGATTTTTCATTTTAATTGGCCTGTTTAGGCTCTCTTATGTTTTTTTAATAGGGACTTTAGTCTATTTACAGTGAGACATGTCATTGGCATAATATTGACACATATACACTGTGTATGTGTGTAATCAAATTGTTTTGCAGGAGTCTAATTGTGTTTTTTATTATTATTTAAAGATAAGACATCATAAATTTGACACAATTGACCATAATACATTTGTTTCAGTAAGATCAAAGACTAAGTTATTAAAAAATAGAAAAACTAGAGAGATGAAACACAAAGAAAATAAGAAAAAGCTCAGTAGCAAGTATATTTTTGAAAATTATTGAATCACCGATGAACTCATTAAAACCCTAGCTAAAGGTATAGTAAGCTCTTCTTTTTTTTAAGGATGAGTTAAAAAACACAGTAAGAATGGTGTTAGAGAGGCGATTGTTGTTGTTTGCATAGGCCCAGTGAAATATGAAGGAAATGGAAAGGAAAAACCTTGGCCTAAATACAAGACATTACCCCTGAAGTTTTCTGGCATAAGAACAGCTCCAGGCTCCAGGTATACTAGGTTGTTCAACCCGAGTCATTCTTTTTTTTTTTTATAACTTTTATTTTTCTCACAACCCTTAGATGAGTGAGACTATTCTGTGTCTCTTTTTTTCCCTCTGACTTATTTCACTCAGCATGGCAGATTCCATGTACATCCATGTATAGGAAAATTCCATGACTTCATCTCTCCTGATGGCTGCATAATATTCCATTGTGTATATGTACCACAGTTTCTTTAGCCATTCGTCTGTTGAAGGACATCTTGGTGTTTCCAGAGCCTAGCTATTGTGAATAGAGCTGCAATAAATATAGGAGTGAGGAAGGGATTTTTGTATTGTATTCTGTGTTCTTAGGATATATCCCTAGGAGTGGAATAGCTGGGTCAAATGGGAGCTCAGTTTCTAGATTTTGGAGAAATCTCCATATCGCTTTCAATAGAGGTTGAACTAGATGGCATTCCCACCAGCAGTGGATAAGAGTTCCTTTCTCTCCACATCCCCGCCAGCATTGATTTTTCCCTTCTTTGTGATGTGCGCCAATCTCTGTGGTGTGAGGTGATATCTCATCATTGTTTTGATTTGCATCTCCCTGATGATTAGTGATGAGGAGCATTTTTCATGTGCCTTTTGGCCATTTGTATTTCTTTTTTATCAAAGTGTCTGTTCATTTCTTCTCCCCATATTTGATGGGATTAGATTTTTTTCTTGTAAAGTTCTGTCAGTGCCCTGTATATTTTGGATATTAGCCCCTTATCTGATTGGTGTTGGGTGAATAGTTTCTCCCACTCGGTGGGTGACTCTTGTGCCCTGGGCACTATTTCTTTTGAGGTGCAGAAACTTCTCAGTTTAATGTATCCCCATCTGTTGATCTCTGCTTCCACCTGTTTGGAAATTGTAGTTTCCTCCTTAAAGATGCCTTTCATCTCAATGTCATGGAGTGTTTTACCAATGTGTTGTTCTCTATACCTTATAGTATCAGGTCTGATATCGAGGTCTTTAATCCATTTGGATTTTACCTTCGTACATGATGTTAACTGGGGGTCTATGTTCGCTTTTTTGCAAGTGGCTAACCAAATCTGCCAGCACCACTTGTTGAAGAGGTTTTCCCTGCTCCACTTAGGATTTCTTGCTCCTTTGTCAAAAATTAGGTACTTGCATGTCTGGGGGACAAAGTCTGAGAATTCAAGCCTATTCCACTGATCTGAAGGTCTGTCTTTATTCCAATACCATGCTGTTTTGATAACTATTGCTTTGTAGAAGAGTTTAAAGTTGGGGAAAGTAATGCCTCCCATTTTCCTTTTCCCTAGTAGTGCTTTAGCTATTCTAGGGTGTTTATTGTTCGAGATGAACTTCATCAGTGTTTGATCCACTTCTTTGAAGAATATCATGGGTATCTTTATAGGAATTGCATTAAATCTGTATAATGCTTTGGGGAGTTTTGCCATTTTAATGATGTTAATCCTGCAATCCATGAGCAGGGTATGTGTTTCCATTTTCGTGTGTCCTCTCTTATTTCTTGGAGCAGGGCTTTATAGTTTTCTTTGTATAGATCCTTCTCGTCTTTGGTCAAGATGACTCCAAGATATTTGATTTTGTGTGATGCTATTGTGAATGGGATTACCTTCTTGACTTACTTCTCTTCCCTAAAATTATTGGTGTATAAAAAGGCCATTGATTTCTGTGTGTTCGTCTTCAAACAATGAGAGCTTAACTCCCTCCTTTCTTATCTGGATTCCCTTGATTTCCTTTTCTTGCCTGATCGCTATAGCAAGAACTTCCAGTACTATGTTGAAGAGGAGTGGTGAGAGCGGACAACCTTGTCTTGTACCAGAGTTTAGAGGAAAGGCTTTTAGTTTTTCTCCATTAAGGATAATATTTGCCATTGGCTTATGGTAGATGACTTCAACTAGATTGAGAAAGGTTCTTTCCATTCCCATCTTGCTGAGAGTTTTGATTAAGAATGGGTATTGGACCTTATCAAATGCTTTCTCTGCATCTATTGATATGATCATGTGATTTTTATTTTTCTTCTTGTTGATATTGTGTATGATGTTGATAGATTTATGGATGTTAAACCATCCTTGCATTCCTGGAATGAAACCTACTTGATCTTGGTGTATGATCTTCTTGATGACACATTGGATCCTATTTGCCAGGAATTTTTTGAAGATCTTTGCATCGGTATTCATCAGGGATATTGGTCTGTAATTTTTCTTTGGCAGCATCTCTGTCCGATTTTGGTATCAAGATGATGTTGGCTTCATAAAAGCTGTTTGGGAGTATTTCCGTTTTTTCAATTTCATGGAACAGCCTGGCTAGGATTGGTATTAGCTCCTCTTGAAAGATTTGAAAAAATTCATTAGGAAATCCATCTGGGCCTGGACTTTTCTTTTTCGGCAGATGTTTGTTACAATTTCCATTTCCTCAGTAGTGATGGGGACGCTTAGATATTCTACCTCCTCCTTATTTAAATGTGGAAGGTTATATGTGTCCAAGAATTTTTCCATTTCTTCCACGTTCTCATGTTTAGTAGCATAAAGTTTCTTGAAGTAGTTTCTGATTACCCTTTGGACCTCTGCAGTATCTGTTGTGCTATCCCCCTTTTCATTTCTGATACGGGTTATCAGATTTCTCTCTCTCTTTCTTTGTGAGTTTTGCCAATGGCCTATCAATCTTGTTTATTTTTTTCAAAGAACCAACTTCTGCTTTCATTGATCTTTCGGATTGATTTTCGGTTTTCCACTTCATTGAGTTCTGCTTTCAGCTTTGTAATTTCCTTCTGTCTTCCTATTTTTGGTTCCTTTTGTAGGTCATTTTCTAATTTTTTGAGCTGCGTCATTAGGTTATTCAGGTATGCCCCTTCTTCCTTCCTGATGTGTGCTTGTAGAGTCATAAATTTTCCTCTCAGGACCACTTTTGCTGTGTCCATAGATTCTGGGCGGTTGTGTCTTCATTATCATTTGTTTCCAGGAAAGTTTTGATTTCCTTTTTGATTTGATCTCAAACCCACTGGTTGTTCAGTAGCAGAGTGTTTAATTTCCAGTTGTTAATATTTTACTTCTGTGTGGCTTTGTAGTTCACATCTAATTTCAGAGCCTTGTGGTCAACAAAGGTAAATTGCAAGATTTCTATCCTCTTGATTTTATGGAGGTATGTTTTATGTGTCAGCATGTAGTCTATCCTGGAGAATGTCCCATGTAAATTGGAGAAGGATGTGTATCCAGGTTTTTTTTTGGATGGAGTGTCCTATATACATCAACTAGTCCTCTTTCTTCCATTTCTCTGTTTAAGACTAGTATGTTTTTGTTGGGTTTCAGTCTGGTTGACCTATCAAGTGTTGATAGGGCTGTGTTGAGGTCTCCCATAATTATTGTGTTATCATTGATTTCTTCTTTCAGATTTGTCAGTAACTGTATTAAATAATTTGCTGGTCTCTCATTGGGTGCATATATATTTAGTAGTCTGATTTCTTCCTGTTGCACATATCCCTTAATAAGCCACTCTGTGTCTTTT
Source organism: Crocidura indochinensis (assembly GCA_004027635.1). NCBI lineage: Eukaryota > Metazoa > Chordata > Mammalia > Eulipotyphla > Soricidae > Crocidura > Crocidura indochinensis. The sequence continues at coordinate 20,342 of PVKC010015383.1, forward strand.
AACTGATGAATTTAGTTCATTAACATTGAGGGAGATGATTGTCATAGGATTTAATGTCATCTTTGTAGATAAGTTTGCTGTGTTTGTTGGTCTCTCTTGTCTTACAGTAGACCTGTCAGTTTTTCCTTTAAGGCTGGGTTATCATCTGTGAAGTTTTTAAGCTGTTGTTTATCCATGAAGCTATGTATTCTTCCTTCAAACCTGAATGTGGGTCGGGCTGGGTGCAGTATTCTCGGTGAGGCATTCATTTCTTTCAGTCTTGTCACAATATCCCACCACTGTCTTCTGGCCTTGAGAGTTTCTTGTGACATGTCTGCTGTAAGTCTTAGGTATGCTCCTTTGAATGTAATTTCCCTTTTTGATCTTACTGCATTCAGTATTCTATCTCTATCTGTGGGATTTGTCATTGTAACGAGGATGTGTCTGGGGGTGTTTTTCTTTGGATCTCTCTTGGCTGGAACTCTTCGGGCATGCAGGATTTGATTGCATGTAGTTGTTAACTCTGGGAGTTTATCTTTGCTGTGTCTCTGACAGTTGATACTTCCTGGTGATCTCCTACTTGGGTCTCTGGGACTCCGATGATTCTTATGTTGCTTCTTTTGGGTTTATCAAAGACTTCTATTTTCATCATGTTCACATTCCTTGAGTACTTTTTCCATTGCCTGATCATTTGTCCTAAAGTTCTTTTCCCATTTCTTCTGCTGTGTTGAGTTTTTCTGCATCTCATCTTCCAGTACTCCGATCCTCTCCTCAGCTGCTGTTAGCCTGCTGCCGAGGGCATCCACTGAGGTTTTCAGTTGAGCTATCATGTTTTTCAGGCCTGTTATTTCAGTTTGAAGTTTTCTGAGTTCTGTCTTTTTGTTCTGTTCCGATCGATCCATGCTTTCTTGGAGTTTTACAAACATATTCCATATTTCTATTCTAAGTTCCTTATCCGAGAGGTTAAGCAGATGGTTGTGATTTTTAAGGTCATCCAATTCATCATCTTCATTCTCGGTGCATAGTGTTTGCCTACAAGCTTTCCGCATTGTCACTTTAGTAGTGTGGTTTTTCCTGCGTGTTGAGATGGGGTTTATGGGCGGTGGCGCTGCAGGTAAGGTGCCTGCCTTACAGC
>PVKC010015384.1:0-21508 GCA_004027635.1 Crocidura indochinensis
GGTGGTTTTGTGTGGGAGATTTCTGCTGTATCCTGAGTGATAAAATCAGACGTCTGTATCTGGAGGTCTTGGCTTCTACAAGAGCCAAGGGGTCGAACTTCTGCTTATGTTTTTCTGTGTGGTTCTAGTAGTTCTGTTCCCTTAGTGTCGTTTTAATCCATCTTCTGTGATTGGCAGGCCCCGTCTTTGCGCTAGTTCTAAGGAGGGGCCTGGGATAGCGTCTTTCATTACCAATAAAAAAGCCCTAGTCTAGGACAAAAGCTACGACCAACATAACAACTGTGTTCCCCTAGCTCCAGAGGTCGGTCTGAGACTATTACAACAGAAGGGGATCCTTGGAAACGTTATTTGGTATTCTTATACCTATTCTTATCTTCTTCCTTTGTCTCTGGCCTTGTCATATGATCTTTCATGTTCATGTTACATATATCCTCCCCAGTGAAAATTTTCCTAATCTTTCTTGAGGCTATAATTTTGCTTTTCTTTTCATTTCTTCCCAATGGAGCATGACTCTATAACAAAGATCACACAAAACCTCTCAAATATAATTATCTATTATACAGAATCTATTTATAAATTACTTCTAAAGTAAATCTTTGGTTGAAATTTGATTGACATGTCCTATTTTTCCTTGAGAAGGCCAAATATAGGTGCCCAATTTTTTTAAAGTGAGTAAATAAATGAAGAAAATAGATTCAGAGAGCCTAAAACAAAAGCTAGATTGTGAGCAAAATACTTGTAAAGGAAAAGAGAATATTCAATACATAGTTTCTAAGAACATACTATTTTTCTCCGAAAGAGGTCATCTAAAGTTATTTCAAGTATAGAACAACTTAAAGGGAATTTTGAGCATTTGAAAAAATAAACACTTTAATTTTAACTCACATTTAACCTGTAGAATGATTGTGCTTTTGGGCATCATTTTTGTTAGATTTATTGGGAATTTGTTACGTTATTCTACATTTTCATTAAGAAAAACTGGTTCTATAATTAATTATTATTAATAATTGTATTTTATGTGTCTTTATTCACATGTTTTCTTTATATTATAACCTAATATGCTTACTTAAGAAAATACATTTCATTGTTTTTGAGTCATTTTCCCATCTTGAGTTTATTAAACTCGAATTAAAAGTAATTATTTTAAAAACAAAGTTCTGTTTTTTACATTTGAAAGTCATTTGAAACTAAATAAAGTTAAAATTAAAAATACTAAACTAAATAATGTCTTTAAAATGCAAAGCTATGCTCATCTCAAATTTAGAAATTTACAATAGCAACTTGAAAATGATTTTTGGGCCCCAATTCTTTCTAGTTAAGGCCTTTCGATTAATATGACGTTAAATGTCTAATATTAGGTAATGAATTATGTTACTTATTTTGCGACTACCCCTTCCCCACCCACTCCTAGCAGCAGAGGCTAAGTGAGGATAATTAACTGTAAGGGGAGATCAACATAGTCTTATGTATACAGATAAGACTGAAATAGAGCTTTAAAAAGTTGGGAAAAACATTTGAAATATTTGCCTCTTTCTCTATTGTGTTTTATAAGTATGTATTACAGAAGGAACGATTCTTAAGAAATAAAGCCGCTGGGGTCTAAGAGATAGTACAGTGAAGAGGATGTTTGCCTTACAAAGGGCCGTCTTGTGTTTGATCCTTCTCATCCCATATGGTCCCTAAACCCATTAAGCGTGGTTCCTGGGCATGAGCGATAGCACAGAGGTAGGACGTTTGCCTTGTATGCAGCTGACCTAGGACGGACCTCGGTTCATTCCCCGGCATCCCATATGGTCCCCCAAATCGGGAGCAATTCTGAGGGCATAGCCAGGAAGGAGTAACCCTTGAGCATCAATAGGTGTGGCCGAAAAACAAACAAAAAAATAATAAGAGTGGTCCCTGATTTTAGAGCCAGGAGTAAGCCCTGAGCACAGACAAAATGAAACTGAAAACAAACAAAACAACAAAAGAAACAAAGCCCCTTAGCATTGCCTAAAGATTCCATAAGATCTTGATGACAGTAAGAATTCTGAAGAAATGTATTTAAATCATGATTTTTTTTTCTTTTTGGGCCACACCTGGTTACGCTTAGGGGTTACTACTGGCTATGAGCTCATAAATCACTCCTGGCTTGGGGGACTATATGAGACACCAGGGGAATTGAACCATGGATCTGGGTTAGCAGCATGCAAGGCAAACGCCTTACTGCTTGAGCCACCACTCCAGTCCCTAAATCATGATTTAAAAATAAAAGTTAAGAGATCCAGAAAAATTATAGATCCTGATTTCCTGATTACAGATTTTGACATATTCTCTGTATATATATATATAGGACTTGTAATATTCGCTGAGTTGTAAGCCCACATGTGCATTTGTTACTAGCTAAATTCAGAGCCAATTTATTTAAACAAGCCTGGAATCTTGTCTTCTTTCTAATCTTTTTTTTTTTTGGGTCACACCCAGTGATGCTCAGGGGTTACTCCTGGCTATGCACTCAGAAGTTGCTCCTGGCAAGCATGGGGGACTATATGGGGAACCGGGGGATCGAACCACGGTCCGTCCTAGGTTAGCGCAGGCAAGGCAGGCACCTTACCTCCAGCGCCACCGTCCGGCCCCTTCTTCCTAATCTTTAAACAGTTTTAAAGAATTCAGATTTCTTTCTTTCCAGGAAGCAAACTCCTATTCTTTCAACATGGCAACTTCATGTTATTAACATCACTCGTTATAGTGGAGAAATAAATTAAAATAGTCATAATTATATATATGAATATATATAATTTGGGAATAGTCCTAGTTCATTAATTCATTCATCCAACAAATATTTATCAAGTTTTATTTTCTAGGTATTGTCAAATTTGGAGAAATACATCTATGGACAAAATCCAAATGGACTTTACATTATAGTGAGAAAAAATATATAAACAAACAAGTCCCTGTCCTTGAAATGTAGTAGTAATGTAATAAATAATATGAGAAAAATAAGCAGAACTTGATGAAAGAGAGTGAGGGGAAGAAAGTTGCAACTCAGTATTGGATAAACAGTGAAGGCTTCACAGTTGGTGTGTGCTGAGCAAGAGGAGAGAGGAGTTTATTATGCAATACCTGGACTAAGAGTCCTGTAGGTAATAGAGAAAGGAAGTGTAAAGGTTCTGAGTAGTTATATTCAGGGATGACAATGTGGCTGGGCAGAACAGGTAAGGTGTGGTTGGCTAAAGGAAATGCTATTAGTAGATAAGATAGAATTAAGGCCAGATCAGGGCAGTATCTCCGTGAGAGAGTTTTAGTATTTATCTCAAGTGAGATGGGAAGCCATAGAAAACTATTTGCAAAAGAGTGCCATGATCATATTAAACTTTTCAAAGTTTCATTTTTCTATATTGAGACATTAGAAGTAAAGAGCATAAGCAGGGAGACCAATAAGGAAGCACTGACAATAATCTAAATGTCACATGAGTTTGAGTCTTAGACTTTTAAGTAGTACAGTTTGTAAATTAGATATTGAGCCAAGATGCCATCTCACTGTTTATAGATTTACAACCTTCTTGATATCATTTATACACAAACATCTCCCCTATCCATTTACAACCAAGTTTTTTTCTATGAGATTATGAGACAACGAAAGATGTTTTTATGAGAAAAGAAAGACACCTGGCAGTTTGATGTGCCAAATTTATTCTTGATTTAAGAAGTTCTCTTCAATACCTTGGCACTTATCTCTCAATCACCTTGTTTTAACTTTTAGCTTCTTCAATTATATATTATCAAAACAGATTTGGCAACACCAGACACAGAAAAGAATTCTCTGTATTCTAGTTTTCCTGTCTCAGACATCTATGTCTGCTACTGAGTGCTTAGTTTCAGCATGAGACATGCACCTGGTTCAGAGCTCATTTGGACCAAAGAATGTCCATCTGGTTGCTTCTAACATGAGCTCTGGAGATATTATGATGGAAAATTCTGATCTTTCACTTTATTTTTAAGTCCTGACTACGTTCTTCCATTACCTGTGGCAGAAATTGCTGGCAAACCACCAGCCATATCAGACCACACATGTGTTTCATTTGACTGATGCAGTATTATTTAAAATTTTGAGTAATTGCCAATATTTTAGAGCAATGAGATATATACAAATCCTTGGGTTTTTATTTTTCGAATATGGAAAGATAAGTCTGGGAACTGGATAATAGTTTTGTCATTTGATAAAAAAAAAAGTGCTCTGTGACTCTCCACATCTTACCCAACTCTCTTCAGTGATCTAATTCTCTGCCTACTAGTTCCTGTAAATACTTGAAAACAAAATCTAGGGATTCTGCCCTTATTCTCCAATTTATTTCTAGTGATTCAAACTAGAGATATCCAGAGTCTTGGATTTTTAAGGAAACAACAGTTTTGAAATTATTTCTTAAAATGAAAATAGTACCACATCGCAACACATAGAAAATAATAACGGGCATATCTTTCATACAGAAAGAGTAACTAGTTCATTACATTTCATAGAATAAGTTACCTTTAGCTTTTTTTACCTTTAGCTTTTAAAACAGTTTAATAAACTGGCAATCTTTGAACATAAAACCTGTATATTTAGCCAAGTTCTCCCCACTAGAGTGTGTCCCAATTAAGTCTCCTGGAATAGAATTTATTGGAAGGTCAACAGTCCAGAATAACTGAGGACAAAGATACTGGTGCTGCATTTGCCATTGCTACTTCTGGCTTAACATCAAAGTCTCTGTAACATTTTACATGTTTTCTTTTAATTTCTAAATTTTATTTATTTTGGATTTTGAGTCACACCTTGCAGCACTCAGGGGTTACTTCTGGCTCTGTACTCATAAATTACTCCTGGTGGTCTTGGGGGTCATATGGGATGCCAAGGATCAAGCCTGGGTCAATCATTTGCAAGTCAAATGCTCTACTGGCTGTGCTATCTCTCTGGCCCTCATTTAATATTTTCAAATATCTATGATGAGTGAGAAAGTTTCCATAATCCCATTATAGTTACTAAGACATCGCAACTTAGTGAGACTTATAAACTTATAAAACATAAAACTTATAATGTATAAGTTTTTGGTATTGTTTTAATTTGGGGCTACACCCAGGGGATACTCTTCAGAATTCTCATGTAGTAGTGCTCAGGGGACACATGTTTTGATTTCTTCCAATCACTGTTTTCAACCTTATTTCAAGCCCATTTCTTCTCCATTTTCTGGTCATATAATACCATCTGGGATACATTCCCTGTAATATTTTAATAACTTTGAGTCATGAATACACAGTTACTATAAAGTATCAATCTCAAATTTGATAGAAATTCCTTTCCCCATTGTGATTTTCTGTGGTCCTGGTCTGTGTTTTTCAGAGGTCCCTACAAAATCCATCTATTGCTGATTATTCATTCCAGAAGATCCAACTCCAACTCCAGCTTTTCAAATTCCTTTGACTCATCATGTCACCCACATCCCAATCACCTCTTCAGCATTTTTCAATGGGTCTGCCCATACCAGTGTCATCACTGTGGGCAGATAACAAACAGCTGGTTCCATATTTATCATTCTTTTTTTTTTTTTTTTTTTGGCTTTTGGGCCACACCCGGTGACGCTCAGGGGTTACTCCTGGCTATTCGCTCAGAAGTCGCTCCTGGCAGGTATGGGGGACCATATGGGGAACCGGGAGATCTAGGTTAGCACAAGGCAAGGCAGGCACCTTACGTCCAGTGCCACCGCCCGGCCCCCCATATTTATCATTCTAACCTATCATCAACTCACTCCTCTTTGCAGGGAGAGTACAAGAGAAGTTGACTTCCCTCTTCATTCTCCTTTCTCACATCTGAAGAGAGGCCCAGGGTCAAGTTTTCCCTCTAACAGACATGTCATCCATTCTGCTGAGAATGCAAATCTGGTTGTACTCAGCTTCTGGGGAGTCACTTCATCACATTCTCTGGTGAGCACTCACTTGTCCTCAGGAAGAAAAAGATGCCTCATCTCTCTTTGAAGTCATAGTATAGTCCTGAGGACCAGGGATTCAGAGGGAAAGAGAGGGACAGCCACAGTTGAGAGGGCCAGCTCTGTGGTTTCTTTGTAAGCTCTGGGGATTGTTTCTAGTCTGTGGTTGGTTTCTATTGAGCATGCAGGACTTCACATGTGTTGTTCTCTGTTCTGAGACTGGTGCCAAGGCTAGGAAAGCCCTGTTCAATGTCCTGCCACACTATCGTATCTGGCAGAATCAGCGTAAATACTTCTAGTTATGAGAACTTGACCCAAAGCAGCGCTGCCAGGAAGTACATTGTCTCACTAAACTCAAGTACAAGCAGAAACATGTGGTAGCATTGATTTCTGCTTCAAATGGCATCCCTAGTACCTAGCTCCAAACTCTTTCTTCTGGGTGAGAAATGGTATATGGCTGAGTGCAAGTTCTTTGTAGAGGTCTGCTTAGGGCTCACAGTAGAGCAGGGGAAATCTGCTTTCTAGGTCCCTCAATCAAAAGTTCTGGAATGTGACTGGAATCATGTGCTAATCCTTGACTCAGTCTCAGTGTTTGGAGACAGATGGTGCTGGCTGAATAAGGCTCTTAACAGCCCACTGAGAGCCTCCATCTCTCCTTCCTTCTTTATTATCCAACAAGTGAGTTCACAAATATTCTAAATCCAACCTTGCTTAAATATAACCTGAGGGTTCTAAATAAATTCTAGGAACTATGTATAATTTTCCCAAACTGGGGCAAGAAAGATAGAGCAGGTAATACTCTGAGCTTCATCTACATTATCCCATATGGTCTCTGAACCCGGCAAGAATGATCTCTGAGTATAGAGCTATAGAAACCCTAACAACATGCAGGTGTGGCCCCCAAGCAAAAGATATTGATACTATGAATCCATCTCACTAAATTCTATTTTAAGTTTTCATTTAGATATGGACGATGGAAGGAAAAATATAACAGAAAAATCAAAATTAGTAGAAAGAAGTGTGGGCTTTAGAGAACAGAACTGAGGTTACCAGAGTGGTGAGAAGAAGAGGGGAAAAAGTTCCACGCTAGATAGTAGAATAATTATATTTGGTTGTGAGTATGGTATAACATTCTTTGAAGAGATGTATAATTGTATTCTTAAGACATATATGGTTGTGTTCACTAGTGATAGTGTGAATAAATATTAAAATACATTCAAACTATTTATTTTAATAATTTAAGAATGTTTTACTTAAATTTCACTCTCGTGTTTTTATTACACATGAAAGATATTTTAATACCTGCTCCAAATACACCCTAATTAAATAAAAATATTTTATCAAGAGATAGAAATAACAAATATTTAAGAGTCCAAATTTGAACTATGTTGAAATAGTTGGTGTAAATAAAATGTAATAGCAGTCCTTCAAAATTGAGCTTCCATTTATTTCATTATAAGATCTATCCATTGGCGCCCTCTTGTGGAAGTGATTATTTTATCGAAAGAAATCCTAAATTAGTAAGTTTTCCCAGACACACTTGAAAATATTTTAACATTATAAAATTGAATTTTTTAAAAAGAACAGTCATATGATTCAAGTATTTTAGGAAGATCTTATGCACATGTGTAGTAAACCTCTCAAACTTGAAATAAATAAGAACAATTAAATGATAGATTTAAAGTAGTTTCCCAAAAGGTTGATATGTATTATGTCCTTTCCAGTATTTTCCTTCTTCAGTATTTTCCCTGACAAAAGATCTCTTAATGGCTCCCCTCATAGTCTGAGTACCTCAACCAGGTCTGACCGAGAGGGGAATCATTTTTATCAACTTAAGTCACAGCCATCTACTTTTGGTGTCACTTATTTTGGGATATTTTGAGGGGCACCAGAGGTACTTAGGAATCATTCATGAAAGAACGTTGGGACCATGTGGTGCCAGAAATAAAAACCCAGTTCAGTGGCATCAAGGCAAGTAACTTACCCATTATACTACGCTTCTGGCCTCCCTCCATCTCCTTTCTGATAGGTCTTCCTTGATCTATGTGAGAGTACAAAGAACAGTCCCACTGGTTCAGGATTAGAAATGGATTGTTGGCTAATAAATTTTCTGGCATTCAAAGATTCAGGACACCCACTTACCAGCTTGGTTAGAAGAAATCTGACAGGATGCCTTCAGTCTCTGGCATTTGGTTTCAGGGATCTTCAAGCCTCTTTCCAACTCAGAGATTCTTAAGCTCTTTTAACCTGCTTTGAAGACATTCATCACTTCAGTTGATCGTCTTCAATACCAAAATGTCAAGGCAGATTCAAAACCGTCACTGCTGCAGTAATTTGTATGTTTCTCTGGAATTACTCTGTCGAATAATCCCTCCGAACCTTCAAGGGTGATTAAAGAGCATATTAATCAGAGACTGAGTCACAAAAGAGAAAGGAAATCCTGTCACTATTGATTTTAAACAATTACAAGTGATCAAATAATACATAATTGACCTATAGTAGAAAATTGTGATAGGATACTTTTTTAGTTAGGGGATGGGTAATACAGAAAGCATGGGTGAACATATTCAAGGGAAATATGGAATCCCCAGGGCAAAGGAGAGTTCGCCATTTAGGACAAAAATCTTATCTTTATTGATGGGCACACAAGTTGATCTCTCAGCATTTGGATTCACACAATATAAGTGTTCTTCACTGATTAAGAATTGTTTATTTGTATGAAAACAACATTGTCATGTTTATCTCCTTTGGCTCTTCAATAGGAACATCTCTAAAATCTGATAGCAAAAATCTTCAAGGAATAAAACAGCATCTGCTCCCTACCATCAGGAATTCTTGGACCACTTTAGTTCAAAGTAACTAATAGAATGGATAAACCTGTTACTTGGGAGTAGAGTTTATACTAGGGAATAATTTCCAAGGTCTTAGTAGTATCAGAGTTTGCACAATTTAAGATTTCTTACAATGGGGAGTGGTATTTGTAATTATTAGCAAAAGTAGTGCCATCATGTGACAAGAACAAAGAATAGCATCACATTTTAAAAGTAACATGTTTTTATATCAGCTTTTAATAAGAAAAGCAAAATATAACAAACAAGTTTCTTCTTATTTAAAGGTAATTTTGAGTTAGAAAATATGTATGAGTTAAATTTTAAATAATCATGCAAAGAGTGCTGTAGAGCTGGAAAAAATTGAATGAATAATAATCACCTTTATAAGAATATCTGGGTTTCCAATGATGAAACACCTGCTTGTCCTATGAGGAAGTTATCAGGCATTGGTTTTTTTCAAATAACAACTTTTCCCCTCTCTTCTTCTGAAACCTTTAGGCTGTGAATGTTCTTCTCCTCTTTTTGTTTTCGGTGGGGGTGGGGAGTGGGAGGGCAGTTCTGGGATGAAAGGTTTCTGAGGTTTCTGGGTGAACCATGTTCACAGTTTTCTTCCAGTTCTGTGCTTGGGGATCACTTCCAGTAAAACTTAGAGAACTTTGCAGTGCTATTACTGGGTTTTGAAGCTGGGCCTCCCAGCTTGATACTTGATACTCCCACATACAAGGCAAATTGTCAGTTCTCTGAGGTCTACTCCAGACTCTGTTGTTCTTCCTGATGTTCTTGTTACTATCTTGCATAGCTCTAGTGTTCTCTTCATTGATTTTCTTTCCTTTTTCACTACTGGTTACAAACATGTTTATAGTTGGGTTTCAGTACTAAAAAAGTACTTCTCCCTTCATTAGTGTAACCTTCCCATCACCAATGCTTCCTATTTCCTCCTTCCTCACCCCCAGCCTCTCTTTGAGACAGGCATTCTATTTATCTCACTCACCACCACATCTGGGTTGTTTCTAGATTCTGGTTATTGTAAATAGTACTGCAATGAATATAGGCATGCTGAGGCCATTTTTCTACTGTGATTTATGTTCCTAGGGTCGATCGTTAGGATGGTATTGCTGGATGATATGGGACCTCAATTTTTTAATTTTTGAGGAATATCCATATTATTTTCCAGAAAGACTGGTCTAGATGGCATTCCACCAGCAGTAAATGAAAGTGCCTTTCTCCCCACCTCAACACCATAACTGATTGTTCTTGTTCTTTGTGATGTGTGCCAGTCTCTGTGGTATGAGATGGTATCTCATTGTTGTTTTGATTTGTGATGCAGTGCATTTTTATATGCCTTTTGGCCATTTGTATTTCTTCTTTAAAGAAGTGTCTGTTCATTTCTTCTCCCCATTTTTTGATGGAGTTAGATTTTTTGTAAGTTCTGTCAGTACATTGTATCTTAGATGTTATCCCTTTATTTGATGGGTATTGGATGAATAGTTTCTCCCATTCCATGGGTAGCCTTTGTGTTCTGGTCACTGCTTCCTTTAAGGTACAGAAGTTTCTCTGTTTAATGTAGTCCCATTTGTTTATCTATTTCCACTTGTTTGAACAATAGTGTTTTCACCTTGAAGATGCCTTTAGTCTCAATGTCATGGAGTGTTTTACCTACTCGTTTTTCTATATATTTTATACTTTCAGGCCTGATATCAAGACCTTTAATTCATCTTCATTGATTTTCATTGTTTCTTCTTTTGGCTAATCTTTTTGGAAGTCTTAATTATTTTATATTTTATCTTCAAATTCACTGATTGGTTTTAAATATTTAATATTTCTATTGTCCCTTTGTATTATATATATTTCAGTTTAGACAATATGTTCTTTAGATCTATGATTTTTAAAATGTTTTTATCAAATTACCTCAGATGTTTCTGTCTTTTGGTTTTATTCCATTGATCTTAGTGAACTCACCATCAAGTATGTTTTGTTGACATAGAAAGATTTTTCCCCCATCAGTGTAAATGTACTTCTTTGCTCTCCTCATGTTTGGTACTTCACAAGGTCCACAGTGGAGCTTTGGGGAATTCACAATGCCTTTTTCTGGCAGTGCCTTAGAACAGGGGTGGTTGGTAGCCATAGGTTCAAGATAACAAGTACCTGCCAGTACCTGTGCACCAAGTTTGTGTGGGCCTATGTGGCCCCTGTCACTTAGATTTGGGCATTGACTGGGTAGCCAGTACTGGGTGTGTTTAAGGGAAAACTGAGGCCTTATCCAAGTTGAGTACAGAATGTGTCCAGTGCTGATAAGGAGTTCTCAGGCCAAAGACCAGCAGCAAGGGAGCATTGTGGGAAGTTGAATCACTAACTAGTAATTAACCTTATTAATTGGCTAAGTTTGAGGGGGGGGCATGAAATTTTTTATATCTATAATGTGCAGTTTCTCATTAGCTGTCAAAAACATGGATTAGTACTAGCAGCGGGCACTGTCCCATCTTGTTCTACTGTTTGCAAGGGGTACCTGGAATTTTCTCTAGGGCTTGGCCCACAGAGTCTATAAATATCAAGAGTAAGATCCAGTCTGATTTCCACCAACAAGGTTGTAAGAGATGGTGCTTGCCAAATTCTCTGACACACCTGTTTATGCTGATCATTTATTTCTTACTTTTTCCATTGTTATATGTAGAGGATCATGGAACTGGTAAAGTGGGCATTTAAGACATATTCCTCCAAAATCTAGAGTTACCCTAAACCTAAAATATTTCTTTAGATTTTTTTTTTTGTCAAGTTTGGGTTTCTTTTTTTTCTGGTTTTGGATTTGGGGCCACACCCATTAGCGTTCAGGGGTTACCCTGGCTCTGTGTTCATAGATCGCTCCTAGATTGGGGGACCATATGGGATACCAGGAATCAAACCTGTGTCCCTCCTGGGTCTTCCACATAAAAGGCAAAATGCCCTACCTTTGTGCTATCTCTCCAGCTCCACTGTTGGGTTTCTCTGCAAAATTGTCCTTCTGTCTCTAATGATCTATAATCTGCGATCCACAGAGATCTTCACTGTATCCTTCTGTCTCTTACTGCAGAAACTTGGTTCATCAGTCTTCCCATAGTCTTTTATAGATACAACTTTGGTGTGAATTTTCCATTATTTTGGGAAGAAGCAAACTGAAGTCTTTCTTATTTGGTTAATATGGCCCAATCCTTGAAAGTTGTTGTTATTTATTAACTCTTAATTAATTGATATATAATACTAAGATTGATTTATTTAATTTACTTTTATCAAAGTTTAATGTGCAGTTTTTAATATTGTACCAAACTTCATTACTGTTTTCCAGTTGGATGATTTCAAATGCATGCAATTCAAATCAGCATAAAATACAAAAAGCCTATAATTTTCATTTTTATGAGTAGAACCAAATGTAGACAACAGATGATAAAATTGACACTTTATGCTATGAGAATATCTGCACTTGAATAATATTAAATAAGTATTAGATTGTTACATTTTACCTTAAAACTATACTAAATTATTTTATTCCTAGAACAAAAATTAGGAATTGTACAGAATTAAAAATATAAAAAGGGACCAGAGAGATAGTAAAGTGGGTAAAGCACTTCCCCTGCACACACCCAACCCAGGTTCAATCTCTAGCACCTCATAGGACCCCAACAGCAGGATGTGGTTCACACACACACACACACATACACACATACACACACACACACACACACACACACACACATTTTATAAGCAGTCTAGCAAGCTCTTTGGCTGTGAATTTAAATATACATTTGAAGTAAAGCAATTTAAAGAGATTAAATTAAAAGCAGATGAAAGAGACAGGAGAAAGGAGAGAGTGAGAGAGACAGAGAGACATAAGAGATGGAGAGAGAGAAAAGCATCAATGCGGTGTTATTAGTAGATTAAAACAGAGCAGAAGAAACAATAACTGGTGAAGCTGGATGGCAACTTTTGTCACCTTAGTCTATAAACTTTTCAGGAGAAGGTGAGAACTTTTGAGGAAGCACAATGCTGTATGGAAATGAAAATACTGAGCAAAACATGAGCTTTGCATTCAAATCTATATTTTAAAATATTGATCTCTCAGTTTTTTCCTTTGTAAGAATAGAACTTTATATGTAAATTTAAATATGTATGTCTGGTTTCTTTATTAAAATGCTATATAAAAAGCCTTCTCTTCCATCCAATGCAAAATAACAAGGACTCGATTTAGGCTTACAGATTTAAAAAATAAAAGAACAAAATACATGCAGCAATACTCCTCAGGAAACAAGTAAAATATTTTACTAGTAGACAAAGGGGATAAAAATCCTCATGTACAAGGGAACAAAGTGAACAAAAAGTTTATAAAAGCTAGTAATGAAATTTTGAGATACTAGAAAATATGTATTTATCTGCCCCCAATTTTTGGTCTAGAGCTACTGAAATCCAGGCAACTTTCTGGATATCTCTCTCTCTCTCTCTCTCTCTCTCTCTCTCTCTATATATATATATATATATATATATATATATATATATATATATATATATATATATATATACCCTAAAGTACAATGTTCAGAGAGCTTTAGGAAGGGAAGAGGCACCTGCATAGGAAAGGGAGTGCCTCATTCCTTCCCACATACTCAGTTCAGCCCAAGTTCAATCTCTGGTATTTTGTCCCCAAGTTTTCCAGGAGTAATTTCTGAATGCAGAGCAAGAAAAACATCCCTGAGCATCCTTGGGTTTTCTGTGCCCTCAAAAAAAAAAGCGGGGGGATCATTTTGGACCTTGCTGTACCCAGCAGCCAGAGATTAAATTTCTTCAGCATTCCTGCTGGCGGTCTTGCCTGCTTCAGAGTGGGTCGGGCCATAAACAGACTGGTTCCTGCTGATTTCTGCTGGGTGTCAGAGGTGAGCGGTGGTCATCTTGGGCCTTGCTGTTCCCAACAGCCTGAGATTGGATTTCTTCAGCATTCCTACTAGCGGACTTGCCAATGAATACCACCACAACACGTAGAAAAACCCACAATACAAGTGTGACAATGGGGAAACAATGCAGGTCAATATCAGGCAATGAAAAATGAAGATGGCAATTCTGATGACCCAAAAATGGCCAACCACTTAGTCTCTCAGATATGGAGTTTAAAGAAGAAATATGGAGGATGTTCACAGAACTCAAGGAAAGTATAGAACAGAACACTAATAAGAATCAAGACTATGAAGATAGAAATCAGAAAACTCCAAACTGGGGGCCGGGTGGTGGCGCTGGAGGTAAGGTGCCTGCCTTGCCTGTGCTAGCCTAAGACGGACCGCGGTTCCATTCCCCGGTTTCCCATATGGTCCCCTAAGTCAGGAGTGACTTCTGAGCGCATAGCCAGGAGTAAACCCTGAGCGTCACCGGGTGTGGCCAAAAAAAACCAAAAAGAAAAAGAAAACTCAAAACTGAAATATCAGGTCAAATAACAGGTCTGAAAAACTCAGTAGACGAATTGAAGGACAAAATGGATAAGCTCTCCAGCAGGGTAACAGCAGCTAAGAATAGAATTAGTGTGCTGGAAGATGAGATGCATAAAATTCCATACAGCAGAAGAGACTGGAAAAAAAGCCTTAAAGCAAATGATCAGACAATGGAGAAATTACTCAAAGAATGTGAACAGATGAAGATAGAAGTCTTTGATAAGCTCAACAGAAACAACTTAAGAATCATTAGAGTCCCAGAGACCCAGGAAGAATATCTCCTGGAAGAATCAACGGTCAAGAACATCATTAAAGAGAAACTACCAGAGTTAAAGAATACATGCAACCAAATTCTGCATGCCCAAAGAGTAACAACTAAAGAGACCCCAGGAAAAACACCCTGAGACATATCCTAGTCACAATGACAAATCTTTCAGATAGAGAGAGAATACTGAAAACAGCAAGATCAAAAAGAGAAGTTACATTCAAGGGAACATCCTTAAGATTTACAGCAGACCTGTCACCGGAAACACTCAAGGCCAGAAGTCAGTGATGAAACATAGTGACAAAACTCAATGAAATAAATGCTTCACCTAGAATACTTCACCCAGCAAAATTCACTTTCAGGTTTGAAGGAAGTATACATGGCTTCACAGATAAACAACAGCTCAGAAACTTTACAGACTCAAAACCAGCCTTAAAAGAAAAATTGAAGGATCTAATTTAAGACAAGACTGACCAATGGACACATCAAACTTCAACACAAAGATGGCACTAAATCCCAGGAAAATTCTTTCTTTCAATGTCAATGGACTAAATGCACTCGCTAGAGACACAGAGTGGCTAAATGGATCAAAAAAACTCGATCCCACCTTCTGTTGCCTACAAGAAATGTACCTGAACAGTCAGAACAAACATAGACTCAAAATAAAAGGCTGGAGGCAAATCATTCAAGCAAACAACACCCATAAGAAAGCTGGAGTGGCCATACTAATATCAGATGATGCAAACATTATACTCAGAAAAATTCTAAAGGACAAAGATTACATTTTGTATTAATCAATGGATATGTACAGCAGGAAGAAATGCAACAATTGTGGGGCCAGCAAAATATCTAATACAATTGTTGACAAATCTGAAAAAGGATATCAATAACAACACAATAATTGTGGGAGACCTCAACACAGCTTTGTCAACACTTGATAGGTCAACCAGACTGAAACCCAACAAAAATATACTAGACCTGAAAAGAGAAATGGAAGAAAGAGGCCTAATAGATATATATAGGACACTCCACCCCCAGAAAATTGGATACACATTTTTCTCCAATGTGCATGGGTCATTCTCCCGGATAGACTACATGCTGGCACATAAAACATACTTCCATAATATCAAGAGGATAGAAATTTTGTAGGTTACCTTTGCTGACCACAAGGCTCTGAAATTAGATATGAATTCCAAAGGGACACAGAAGAAAATCTTTAATACCTGGAAATTAAACAGCCTAATACTGAACATAGTGGGTCCTAGATGAAATCAACGAGGAAATCAAAACTTTCCTGGAAACAAATGATAATAAAGACACAAACTATCAGAACCTATGGGACACAGCAAAAGCAGTCCTGAGAGGAAAATTATAGCTTTGCAAGCACACATCAGGAAGGAAGTAGGGGCGTACCCGAATAGCTTAATGACACAGCTCATAGAATTAGAAAGTGCTCTAAAAAAGGACCCAAAAATAGGGAGAAAGAAGGAAATAACAAAGCTGAAAGCAGAAATCAATGAAGTGGAAACATAGAAAATAATCTGAAAGATCAACAAAAGCAGAAGTTGGTTCTTTGAAAAGATAGACAAGATTGATAGACCACTGACAAAACTAACAAAGAAAGAGAGAGAGAAGCTTGATAACTCATATCAGATATGAAAAGGAGAGATCACTACTAATATTGCAGAGATTCAAAGGGTAAACAGAAACTGCTTTGAGAAACTATATGCTGCTAAAAATGACAACCTGGAAGAAATGGATAAATTCTTGCACTCTTATAACCTTTCATGGTTGAATAAAGAGGATGTAGCATATCTAAACACCCCCATCACTATTGAGAAAATTAAAACAGTAAACAAATTTCTGACCAAAAACAAAAGCCCAACCCAGATGGATTCACTAATGAATTCTTTCAGACTTTCCAAGAGGAACTACTACCAATCCTGCCAAGACTCTTTCATAAAATGGAAAAAATAGGAACACTTCCAAATAGCTTTTATGAAACCAACATCACCTTGATACCTAAACCAGACAGAGATGCTACCATAAAAAGAAAATTACAGACCAATATCTCTGATGAAAACAGATGCAAAGATCCTCAACAAAATCCTGACATATAGGATTCAATACCTCATGAAGAAGATCATTCATTATGATCAAGTAGGTTTCATCCCAGGAATGCAAGGTTGGCTTAACATCCATAAATCTATCAACATAATACACAATATCAACAACAAGAAAAATAAAAATCACATCATCATATCAATAGACTCAGAGAAAGCATTTGATAAGATCCAACACCCATTCTTGATCAAAACCTCTCAGCAACACGGGGATGAAAGGAACATTTCTCTATATAGTTAAGGCCATCTACCACAAGCCAATGGCAAATATTGTACTCAGTGGAGAAAAACTAAAAACCTTTCCTCTAAATTCTGGCACAAGGCAAGGTTGTCCTCTCTCACCACTCCTATTCAATATAGCACTGGAAGTACTTGCTATAATGATCAGGCAAGAAAAAGATATCAAGGTAATCCAGATAGAAAAGGAAGAAGTCAAACTCTCATTGTTTGCAGATGACATATACTTTACTTAGAAAACCCTAAAGACTCTACCAAAACGCTTCTAGAAACAATAGACTCATATAGCAATGTGGCAGGCTACAAAATTAACACATTAAAACAATGGCCTTTTTATACACCAATAATAACAGAGAAGAAATGGACATTAAGGAAACAACTCCATTCCCATTAGCGCCACACAAGCTCAAATATCTTGGAGTCAACTTGACTAAAAATGTGAAAGACCTATACAAAGAAAACTATGAAACCCTCCTCCAAAATATAAAAAAGCACACACGGAAATGGAAACACATACCCTGCTCACGGATTGGCATGATTAACATCATTAAAATGACAATACTCCCCAAAGCATTGTACAGATTTAATGCAATCCCTCTAAAGATACTCATGACATTCTTCAAAGAAGTGGATCAAACATTGTTGAAATTCAATTGGAACAATAAACACCCTCGAATAGCTAAAGCAATCATTGGGAAGAAGAATATGGGAGGCATTACTTTCCCCAACTTTAAACTGTATTACAAAGCAATATTTATGAAAACAGCATGGTATTGGAATAAAGGCAGACCCTCAGATCAGTGGAATAGGCTTAAATATTCAGAGAATGCTCCCCAGACATACAATAACCTAATTTTTCGTAAAGGAGCAAGAAATCCTAAATGGAGTAAAGAAAGCCCCTTCACCAAGTAGTCTTTTTTTTGTGGGGGGTCACACCCAGCAGCTCAGGTGTTACTCCTGGCTCTATGCTCAGAAATCACTCCTGGCAGGCACTGGGACCATATGGGATGCCGGGATTTGAACCACTGTCCTTCTGCATGCAAGGCAAACACTTTACCTCCATGCTATCTCTCCGGTCCCCACCAAGTGATCTAGGCACAACTGGCTTGCCACTTACAAAAAATTGAAATTAGACCCCTAGCTAACATCATGTATGAAGGTAAAATCCAAATGGATTAAAAACCTTGATATCAGACCTGATACCATAAGGAATATAGAACAGCACATAGGTAAAAACACTCCATGATATTGAGACTAAAGGCATCTTCAAGGAGGAAACAGTACTCTCCCAACAAGTGAAAGCAGAGTTTAATAGATGGGAATACATTAAGCTGAGAAGCTTCTGCACCTCAAAGGACATAGTGCCCAGAATGCAAGAACCACCTACTGTGTGGGAGAAACTATTCACCCAATATCCATCAGATAAAGGGCTAATAGCCAAAATATACAAGGCACTGACAGAACTTTACAAGAAAAAAAAACATCTAATCTCATCAAAAATGGGGAGAAGAAATAGACAAACACTTTGATTAAGAAGAAATACAAATGGTCAAAAGGCACATGAAAAAAATGCTCCACATCACTAATCATCAGGGAGATGCAAGTCAAAACAACGATGAGATACCATCTCACACCACAGAGATTGGCACACATCACAAAGAATGAGAACAAGCATTGTTGGCACGGATATGGAGAAAAAGGAACTCTTAATCACTGCTGGTGGGAATGCCATCTAGTCCAACCTTTATGTAAATCGATATGGAGATCTTCAAACACTGGAAACTGAGCTCCCATACGAAACAGCTATACCACTTCTAGGAATATACCCTAGGAACACAAAAATACAATACAAAAATCCCTTCTTTACACCTATGTTCATTGCAGCACTATTTACTATAACAAGATCTGGAAACAAACAAGATATACACAATGGAATATTATGCAGCCATCAGAAGAGATGAAGTCATGAAATTTCCCTATACATGGATGTACATGGAATCTATTATTCTGACTAAAATAAGTTAGAGAGAGAAAGATGCAGAATGGTCTCACTCATCTATGGGCTTTAAGAAAAATGAAAGGTATTTTTGCAATAATTTTTAGAGACACAAGAGAGGAGGGCTGAAAGTTCCAGCTCACCTCATCACAAACAGGTATGAGTTTAGTTAAAGAAATAGCTACATTGAGAACTATACTAACAATGAGCATGTATTAGGGAAATAGAAAGCCTGTGTAGAGTACAGGTAGGAGTGGGGTGGGGAGGAGGGAGAATTTGGACATTGGTGATGGGAATGTTGCACTGGTGATGGGGGTTGTTCTTTACATGACAGAAACCCAACCACAATATGTTTGTAATTAAGGTGTTTAAATAAAAATAATATTAAAATATTCCTAAACATGTTTGTCCAAGTCAGCAGGCGTTCTAAATCCTGTGAGTTGCTCTTAGCAATTTATGGGGGCCAGAGAAATAGTGGCACATGTCTTATATGACACACAATTCAGTTGTATCTTCAGTGCTGCGTATTCCTTTTGTATTGCCGGAATTTATCCCTGAAAGAGATTCAGGAGCAGAGCCTGAGCACTGTCATTTGTAATCCATATGCGAAATTAAAATAAAAAATAAAACCAAGGAAATTGAGACACTGATTAGGAGGTCTTGATTGGTGATAGTCAGAATTGTGACTCAGTAATAGAAATCCCATGTCTTGCATCTTTAAGATCTGGGTTTGATACTTGGCACCAGAAAACCTTTCTCTAATTTTTAAAGTAGTACAGGTAATAATCTGGGTTTATAACTGCTATCTAAAGTGTGTCTATGTACACAAGAGGGAATCCTGGTAGGTGAGAGACAGTCTTGTGGAACTGAACCTATAGAACTTTGACCTATATAATCTGATGCAATTTTTAGGAGTCAGATTGAGTTATTGTGATGTTCTCATAGGACCAGATCCACGGATTCACTCTTTTCTCCAATGAGATGTAAAAATAGCTGTGAAACAATATAGCTACACCAGCCCATGCAGCACAAAGCTGGCCATCTTGGAAGGAGAGGGTGGGCCAAGCCCCCATTCTACTGAAGTCACACTTGCTGTCTCCATTACCTCCAAAACTAGAATTATTTCATCTACTATTAACTTCTTACATTCTTTCCATTGTAGGCTCTTCCACATTGCTTATCTTACAGATTTCTGCTCTTAACCATAGTTTACACAGATGGGAGAAGTAAGCATACAGGTTCAACCTGTCATGTTTAATCAGAAAGTCTCATCTAGGTTTTGCAGGTGTTTTGCCTGAAGTTACAGCTTGTGTCTTACTGCCACAAACCCATCATGTCTGTTTCTCATCACTTCCTAATGTTTCCTTAGATAATTTCCTTTACAAATCTACATATACATGAATCATCATTTCTAGTTCCACTCTGGGTAATGGCCTAAGATCATTAATTTTGCTGCAATATTTACTTTTTAAGTTAAAATGCATTTACATTTAACAACCATAGTTTCCATCATTTAAACTTAATTATATGTTTAAATGGATTCAGTGTTTACCACCAGTCCTTATTTATTTACTTATTTTTTACAATGGCTTGCCTTTGATTTCTAGTTTTACTAGATTTTATTATAAGGAAAGTTTAATAATAAGGTATCATGTAGATTATATTTCTCAAATTATTTTATATGCCTGTGGTTCTTATTATACTTAAGTAGCAAAAAGTTTGGATATGAGGCATTTTAGGCTGTTCCTATTTGTAGATAGTAATCAATATCTTTATTTATTTTTAATTTTTTAAACTTTACTTATTTATTTATTGGTTGGTTGGTTGTTGGGCCATACACAGTGGTGCTCGGTGCTCAGGGATTACTCCTGGCTCTGCACTCAGAAATTGCCCCTGGCAGGCTGGGGGACCATAAGAATGTTTAGAATCTAACCGGGTCCCTCCCAGGTTGGCCACATGCAAGGCAAATGCTCTACTGCTGTGCTATTGCTCTGGCCCTAATCCATATCTCTAGAGGTTAAACCTATTTAAGAAAACCAAAAGTAGCCTAGCTTCATTTCACAAGTAAAGTTATTTTCTTAGCTATCTGAAGAAATTTGCCTTTGTTTTAAAAAATATTTTATTGTTTGTTATAGTTTAGATAACAAGGTTGAATAGTGTCAACTATTCCTGCTCCTTAACACCAATGAAGTACCCAAGAAGATTATTTTTAATAACAAAAATTGGAGAGATAGTTCAGATAGTGTCCTGCAAGTGGCTGACCCAGATTCCACCCTCACCAGGTGTGACCCCTGAACATAAAATTAAGAGCAAATTCTGAACTCAACTGGGTGTAGCCAAAATGCTTTATAGTCCTCAAGCTCATCAAGAATTTAGGTGGGTGTAGATGTAGAGGGGAGAAGTGTAAGTGTAGAGATTAACTTGGGATGTAAGGTGAATTATACAGAGCCAACAATACTGAAAACAGGAGATCTGGGAGCCGGGAGGTGGCGCAGGAGGTAAGGTGCCTGCTGCCTTGCCTAGGACGGACCACGGTTCGATCCCCCAGTTCCCATATGGTCCCCCGTGCCTGCCAGGAGCGACTTCTGAGCGCATAGCCAGGAGTAACCCCTGAGCGTCACTGGGTGTGGCCCAAAAACCAAAAAAAAAAAAAAAAAAAAAAAAAAAAAAAAA
>PVKC010015385.1:0-21497 GCA_004027635.1 Crocidura indochinensis
TTCTGGAAACAACCAAGATGCCCTTCAACAGACGAATGGCTAAAGAAACTATGGTACATATACACAATGGAATATTATGCAGCCGTCAGGAGAGATGAAGTCATGAAATTTTCCTATACATGGATGTACATGGAATCTATTATGCTGAGTGAAATAAGTCAGAGGGAGAGAGAAAGTCGCAGAATGATTTCACTCATCTATGGGTTTTAAGAAAAATAAAAGTCTTCTTTGCAACAATATTCAGAGACAACGAGAGGAGAGCTGGAACCTCCAGCTCACTTCATAAAGCTCACCACAAAGAGTGGTGAGAGCAGTTATGGAAATAACTACACTGATAACTACCATAATCATGGGAATAAATGAGGGACCTGGAAAGCCTGTCTAGAGTACAGGTGGGGTGAGGTGGGTGGGAGGGAGCTTTGGGACAATGGTGGTGGGAAAGTTGCATTGATGTAGCGGGGTGTTCTTTACATGACTGAAACCTAACCACAATCATATCTGTAATCAAGATGTTTAAGTAAATAAAAATAATTAATTATATAAAAAAAGAAAAACAAAAAAAATAAATAATTAAAGAAAATAAGTGATGGAAGAGGTTACCTTGACATTTGGGAATAAACACACTAAGAGGTGTAATTATAAAGATATAATTATAAAGGTATCAAACATACATAGAAAATGGGGCCAGAGCAGTGGTGCAAGCGGTAGAGCATTTGCCTTGCATGCACTAGTCTAGGAGAAATCATGGTTCTATCCCCCAGCATTCCATATGACCAAGCCTGGAGCAATTTTTGATTGTTTAGTCAGGAGTAACTTCTGAGCATCACTGGGTGTAGCCCAAAAACCAAAAACCAGTAAAAATAATACATAGGAAACATAGGCATCCCCAGTAAGTCTTTTGAGATATCCTTGTGTGTTTGTGTGTGGGGTGGGTGGATAAAATTCAGGACACATTTTCATCCCACACCATGGTCTTGTTGAGTTTGAAAAATGATTTGCAGCAATAAGGGATCAGGTAGTGTCCTTGAGTTGCAAGTCCTTCTGAAGCTGAATCTGGTAGCATGCAACAGTCCACTTTTTGGGGGGTGTGTGAGAAAGACCACAAAACATGAGTCAGCAGGTGTGTTGGTTGTAGTTTCTTGCTGGGGCATGAAATGTGGGACCTGCAGGGTGACCTTTATCTTTGGGAGCTGGGTGGTGGTTTATTGGGACAGGAGGTCGGATGTGGTACCTAAAGAGTTAAGAATGGAGGGTAAATAGGGTTAAATAAGGAGGGATAATGAATTGGGGTTGGGGGATGAGAGGATAGAAGGATTTGTGAAGGGGGAGGAGGGATTATATTTAGAGGGGCTATATATACTATAGGCATGGCTTGTTTACAATTTACCTTTGGCAATCGGAGAGGATAGACTTTCTTCTTAAGTGGATCTTACATGTGAACAGCCTCCAACCATGGAATATAAGGTCCTCTGCAGAGATGAAGTCAGAAAGTTTAACAAGAATGTCAAGATTCCTGGTGTGATCTTCCTGAGTGTTATACTCACAGCTGTTTTCCTGACAGAAGAGTGGCATGATTTTGAGCTTTCTGAAGAAGATATCTTTTTGTGTGACCTGTCCTAATCAGGTGAGGCAGGTGGGGATGGGTACCATAGGGACATTAGAGGGAGAAATGAGTCTATCAAAGGACACCAGTCTTCAGGGAACTGGATGTGGATCCTGAAATAGTCAATAGAGATCACAACAAATTGTTTACAAAACAAAATCTCTTTTTCTTATATTATTTGTTCTGTTATAGAAAAATATCGCCAAGGAGAGTAATGCTAGGTGTTCACTTAAAATCAAGAAATTTACTTTATTTTCATGTTACAATATAATATGTGACTGAATTACTGAATAAATGTTTCTTAGCAATCACTACTAGCTTTGTAATGACACATTTTTTTTTTTTTGGTTTTTGGACCACACCTGGTAATGCTCAGGGGTTACTCCTGGCTATGCACTCAGAAGTCGCTCCTGGCTTGTGGGACCATTTGGGACGCTGAAGGGATCAAACTTCGGTCTGTTATAAGTTAGCGCTGGCAAAGCAGACACCTTACCTCTAGTGCCACTGCGCCAGCCCCAATGACTCTTCTTAATTTGCCTGCTGATAAAAATTTGAGTGAGTGAATGAAAAGGGTTTCAGGTATTAAACATTCATAATTGGTCCTAATCTGATATTCAGATAAACTGGAGAATCATGTCAAATTTCCTATTTCTTTGTGATACAAGAAATCTGTCTGAAAATACTGGAATAAAAATCAGTATAAAATAGATTTCCTTCTTAGTGACAAATAAACTTGATGTTCTCAGAATAAATTCAACCCCTTCCTCTTCCTTTCCTCCTCTTTCTTTGCCTTTTTATTTACATTGACTCTAAAACCATTCTAAAAAGCAAAGTTTGTGGCCAATAGTACAGCAAGGAGGATGTTTGCTTTGCTTGTGACAGACCTGGTTTCATTTCTGGAATCCCATATGGTCCTCTGAGCCTCCTAGGAGTGATTCCTAAAAACAGAGCTAGGAAAATCGGTTAGTGTACCAAGTATGACCAAAAAAAAAAAACCCACGAAAAGTATTTTATTTATTTAAAGAGAATGCATCACATAGTTGACATATTGGCCATAATACATTTGCTTACAGATAAGTGAGAGAAAGGCTATTAAAAATAAAAAGAAAAAAGTAAAAGTAAAAGAAGAAAGTTAAAAAAGAGAGAAAGGAAAAAGTAAAAGTATAGTAGCCAACACATTTATGGAAATTTTATTTTATTTCCAATGAAGTCATTACTACAGTGGCAGAAGGTTTTTGTTTTGTTTTGTTTTTTTGGGCCACACCCGGTGGTGCTCAGGGGTTACTCCTGGCTATCTGCTCAGAAATAACTCCTGGCAGGCATGGGGGACAATATGGGATGCCAGAATTCGAACCAACCACCTCAGGTCCTGGGTCGGCTGCATGCAAGGCAAAAACCGCTGTGCTAGCTCTCCGGCCCCGTGGCAGAAGATTTTATGTTTTTGTTAGCTGTCTATTTTGTTAAGTTGGGGTGTTCCTTTAGGGATGACAGCATCAAGCAGATGAAGTTGTCCAGAAAATCAAAGCACTATTACTGATTTTAAGTCTTTAAGGGTCATGCACTCATCTGCCAGTTCTCCTGGAAGGGGAATGTGAGGAAGGGAAAACATCAGGGGAAGGCTGCCCAAACTCTCCAAAAAGCCAAGGAGATGTTTGTTTTTAGCCAATTTTTTTCTTTTATAGAAAAGGTCTAAGGTTCTCATTTTCTTTTTTTAACCCTTCACCAGTGTAACATTTCCATCACCAATGTCCCAAGTGTCTCTCCTCCCCACCCCACCCTGGTCCATGCTCTAGACAGCTTTTTACTTCCCTCATTTATTCACATTTTGTTATGATGGTTCTCAGTGTAATTATTTCTCTAACTGCACTCATCACTCTTTGTGGTGAGCTTCATGTTGCAAGCTGGATCTTCCAGCCCTTCTATCTTTTGTCTCTGAGAATTAATGCAAAAATGTCTTTTCTTTTTCTTTTTTTTTTTTTGTTTTTTTGGGCCACACCCAGTGACGCTCAGGGGTTATTCGTGGCTATGTGCTCAGAAGTCGCTCCTGGCTTGGGGGACCATGTGGGAAACCGGAGGATCGAACCGTGGTCCGTCCTAGGCTATCGCAGGCAAGGCAGGCACCTTACCTCCAGCGCCACCACCTGGCCCTGTCTTTTATTTTTCTTAAAACCCGTAAATGAATGAGACTACTCTGCGTCTATCTTTCTCCCTCTGACTTATTTTACTCAGTATAATAGATTCCCTATACATCCATGTATAGGAAAATTTCAAGACTTCATCTCTCTTGATGACTACATAATATTCCATTTTGTGTGTGTGTGTGTGTGTGTGTGTGTGTGTGTGTGTGTGTGTGTATAGTCAGGAGAAAAAAAGGCACATGAAATCAAATGAAGAAATATATATTCTATAACCATTTCTTGAACTCTGCATACACTTCCTTGGTAAGAACATGTCCAGGTCTTACCGCAATTTGTAGAAAACCATTCAGTACAATGCATCTTAACTTTAAGTAGTTCACACAGTCATCCTATAGTGAAGGACAAATTTCAACATCTACACATCCTGCATTCAATGCATAGTAGGCAGGAGCAAGTCAGTTACTTCTCAGTGACATATCATCAAGGGCACACTTGACCATGATTATGTTTTCAGTTATGTGACTTATCAACTGCAATATCATAAATAAGAGGCAGGTGAAAGAGAATCAGACAAAACCTTTTTAATTACTTCATTTAATAATTGCCAATTATGTGGGTAGTAATTTCTTATGGAATAACCTTCTTAAGAAGTTTATGAAGATAAAACATTCAGCAATGAGCAGATCAGCCAAAAGTTTGTTTGATGACATAGTTAAATATAAGAACTAATTATAGGAATTGTAATTTTTTGTAACATACAGTTTTTAGCAAGACCTCAGTGTTATGAGAGCTTATGCCTGGCTTGGAGTTCAAAATTATGTCTGGTTTGACTCAAGAGATAAAATACAAACTGCTGGGGATAAAACTGGGGTCAGTAGCACAACTTTATGTCCTATTTAATCTACTCTTTCTCTCAGGTTCACT
The DNA here is from genome assembly GCA_004027635.1 of Crocidura indochinensis. Taxonomy (NCBI): domain Eukaryota; kingdom Metazoa; phylum Chordata; class Mammalia; order Eulipotyphla; family Soricidae; genus Crocidura; species Crocidura indochinensis. Next base: position 4,666 of record PVKC010015385.1, read on the forward strand.
ATTAACAAACTGTAAGAAGCTGTATATATTCCTCTGCTTAAATTGATAGGGAAGAAAGTAAGTAATTTGAGCTGAAGTATTTCACACCTTCCTTCCTCTGGACCTTGTGTAGATAAACAAATATTTGCAGAGTAAGCCTAGCCTTCTCCAAGATGATATTTGCATTCCAGGGTAGAACTGGCTTGAGAATAAACATATCTCAAAATCCCAGGCAGAAATAAGACTATAAATTTGTTCTCTTTTTGTAGTTGATGAATTAAGATAGTTGAGGATATAGATAGCTAAAGATTTTAGGGCTGTTGAGTTTCATGTAAGAAAAGCTCCAAAAGTCTTTCAGTTGACCCCTAAAACAATACAATAACAGTAAAAGTGTATAGACATTGGCCATCCAAAACACATATACTCATAATAATTGATAACACATCTGAATCTACAGATTTTCCCAGTACAAAGTTTAATTCACACTGTCCAATGGTTCTGAAAATCAACTCAACACAAATATTTATTATTGCTCCTCCACTCTCCAAATTATATCTCATATGGGTCTATAGTAGATTCCAGGAAAGAAACAACAACACAAAGGTAATAATAAAAATGTGTAATGTGTCATTGAGGAAATCCAATTCAAGACGAAAAACAAGCCACCAGGAAGATTTGTATATCTCAAAAAAATAGTAGATATAATCTGTGCTGGTAGTGATGAGGTGAAAAAAAATTTGGGACCTGCTGCTGGTGGTAATGTGGTCTGGTTCAATCTCTGTAGAAATTGCTATGGATAATACTCAGTCAACTTACAGTTGAGTTGCCATCTGAATCAGAGATTCCACAATTGGGTAATTGAGTAATATTCAGGACTTAAAATCTTTCACTCAGAGAGATATATGGGGATCAATACTTTGAAATATGTCATAGGTATTTTTGCGGGATTATTAAAATGAGAACACTGCTTTGGAATGTATTGACTGGTTGTATTTTTCAGTTTTAATATCTGAAAAAGATCAGGTCAATTAGACAGAGAAATATTACTTGAACCAATCAGGCCCTGAAATAGTAAATGGTCCCCCCTATTCTTGAGAGAAAAGGGCTCCCTTGGGACTGATAACACAGATGTTAAAAGAAAAAGAAACCGAAGTATCATATAATTTTACTTGTTCCCTGAGCATTTAGGCATCCGTGTAAGAAAAGCTCCAAAAGTCTTTCAGTTGGCCAGTCTTCCTTGGGATATGCTCTCTAGTTCTACAGGTGCAAGAATCCCAGTAATAGCACATAAAACACAGCTCTGAGTTACTTCTACTGTCCTATTAAGCCTAACTTATCCCTGGTAAAGTTCCGAATTCTACTCTTCTATTCAAACTAGCTATAGTTTGTACAGCTTTTAGTTCCTTATCGGTAATATTACAACCAGTAAGTACTCCTCTATACAGGATATCCATAGAGAGAAGACTTTAAGGTAAGCTTACTAGACTACCTTTAATTCAATCAGCTACAGAAAAAATAATCTTTCTCTACACCTTTGCCAGATAGTTGAATGAACTTGGCTTGTTCCTTTTCATAAACCCAGTAGGACTGGAGAAATATCCATTTGGGACATCCTATTTACAGAGAATTTGGGGGGATTGGTCAATAACAGAATAGGTTATTTATCAATAAAGGCATGAAGATTTACCTGTCACGTCAGGATTACTCAGGCTTGGCCAATGTAAAAATCAGATCAACATGAGGAGGACCTTGGGCAGGGATCTTGTCCCATCCCTCTCCAGGGTTGGGAGAGATTCTGACTGCCAGAACTTATCTTAATGCTGAGAGCGGGACCCAGATGACAGCCATCAAGACCAGATCTAGCCACTCCCAGATGATCTCTGATATCTTAGGCCAGTCTACCTCCACAATCTCCCTAGTTTTCAGAGTACTTGTAACAGTATAAATTATGACTGAGCCTGCTTCTGTCGTTTAATTTCAACTCCTTTATTTCTGTTTCTTCTAAATTTATACTACTCAGCTCGATAAAAAACAATGGTCTGAACCCAGAAGCAGATGAATCTTAGTTCAATTATCTTTTCTTTCTCTATATAATGTAATATAGATCGGAAATTATAGGATTTAAATATTTCTTGTTTGATTTTTTTAATATAAGAAGTGTGGTTACAAGCCATAGAAACGACATAGTTCTTCACGACAGCTACAGGCAACAAATCCCATCCGGGACATCCTCAATACTGCGAGGACACCAACAAGTGCCAGCTCTAATATGATATCCTGACAACGAGGAAAATGAGAACAACTTGACCTAAGAGCAGGTTATCCTACCCCTCCAGCTGACAATCAGACAAAATCAGAAGACTTGTCACCCTTTGGTCATCCAAGATCGCGATTTACAGATGACTGGCTGATAAAACCATGACCGGACTGTATGTATCCTGTGACCAATAAAAAAGCCCTAGTCTAGGGTTTGAGCTAAGATCTGCACAACAGCCATGATCTCCAGTTCCAAAGGTCCGTTTGAGACAATTACAACGGAATGGGTCTTCTGGAAACACAACAAAAGACGCTATCATAGACTCCATCCTAAGATCAGCGCAAAGACCAAGACCACCAAACACAGAAGACCAATTAAAATGACACTGAGGGAACAGAACTTCTAGAACCACAAAGAAAAGCTTCATCTTAAGTTCCACCCCTCAATCTGTGCAGATACCGAGGTCTTGAGATACAGAGATCTGATTTTATCACCCAGGACGAAGCAGAAGTCTTCCAAAACACCATGAAAGCACCAAGGGGAGAATAAATGAACCTAAACAGAGTCTATAGTTAATCCCATGAAAATATACTCCAAGGATGGAGAAACCCTGTATCTCTTAGGTCAAGGGAATTCCTTTTCGAATGACCCCAATATTACTGTGCCTGTGCAGGAGGGAAAAAAAGAGCACAAAACAATTTTTTATTTTTATTTTTTTATATCTATCTAGGTTTTGTCGATTTCTTTGTTTTGGTATGGTTACTCAAGTTGTTGTCTCCATTTATATTTATGTATTTATTTATTTATTTATTTGTTTTCTTCTTTTCTTTTTCTTTAGGTGCTATGCCATGTTTTTTTTATCTCAAGACCATGGCTTTTATGTGGTGCTTATCTTTATTGTTGGAGTGCTCACTGGATATTTTATTTGACACTGCTTTTGTACTGTTGAGGTGTTTCTCCTTCTTTTTCCCCTTCGTCTCTCAAACTGATGATGAGAGCCTCTAGAAGGACTCTGCCCATTTTCAACGTATTTGACTTTTACCCCAGTTTTTCACTTTTCTCTTCTTCAAACAACACCACATAATTGGAACTATCTAGTACCGTCTCCCAGTTAGAGTAGGAAACAAGGGAGGTACCAAGACCAAAACAAGTGTAGGACCACTAAGTAGTAAGCTAGGCTCAGAGGGGACCACGTATTCTAGCAGCCCCGGGGGTGAGGGAGGAGCATATGGGAAATAGGATGGGAATAGAGGTGTAGAGAAGATAATTTGGTGATGGGGATCCGCCTGATATTATGTTAATATGTACCTAAAATATTATTGTCAACAACATGTAAGCCACTATGATCAAAATAAAAATTATATTAAAAAAAAAGAAGTGTGGGGGCCTGGGAGATACCATGGAGGTAAGGCGTTTGCCTTTCATGCAAAAAGTCATCGGTTCGAATCCTGGTGCCCCATATGGTCCCCCGTGCCTGCCAGGAGCAATTTCTGAGCATGGAGCCAAGAGTAACCCCTGAGCACTGCTGGGTGTGACCCAAAAACCACACACACACACACACACACACACACAAAAGAAGTGTGGTTACAAGTGTCCCCAGTTTTGCTACCATTCTCCCAAATTCCCTATGTATAGCATATATTTCTTTCTACCTTTGTTTCTGTTATCTGACACTGTCATTAACCTTTTGGATTTATAAAAGCACAAAGGCAGGAGAGGTCTAAAGATGCCAGTTTAGATCAAATAGAGAAGACAGAGAAAGACAAAGTTTTTTCTTCAGTTCCTTTTGTTTGCATATGATTCTTCTTTTCCTTAGGAATGTGTTTTCATTGGCATTTGTGTATTTACCATGCATCTGCCTAGTTTGCTTTTGTAAATGAAGGAAACTTGTTCCTTTGCTAATATTTTAATGAGGCTGATTCAATCCATAACTGCAGTCCAAATATTAAGTTTTATAAACTGAAATATATTTGTGTTCACCCTTACCCTTCAACTTGTTATCTCTGAGCCTTAAAGTTCAGTTGATTTAAAATATTTAATCCAATCACATAAAACACTTTTTCTGTATATATGTATGTATGTATGTATATATATATTATTTTCTTATATTGTAGTTTATGCTTGCCCCTCATTGGGTGCATATATGTTTGAAACTGATTTGTTCCTGTTGTGCATATCCACTAATTTTAAAAAAGTACTCTCTGTCCATTATAACATTTTTATTAAAGTATGTGTTTTCTAATATTATTGTGGTAACCTCAGCATTTTTTAAAGAATTTTTTGCTTGAATGAATGCCTTGTAACATTAGACTTTGACTCAAGTTTTACTCTGTCTATTCAGATTAGATCCTTTTTTTCCTTTTTCTTTTTTTAAAATTTCTTTACTTAAACACCATGATTACAAAGGTAATTGTAGTTGGGTTTTAGTCATAACAAGAACACTCCCCTTCACCCATTCAACCTTCTATCACCAAAAGCCCCCATCACTTCCCTCCCCACCTTCCACCTGTATTCGAGACAGGCTTTCTACATCCCTCACTCAATGACATTGTTATGATAGTACTCAGCATAGTTATTTCTTTTTTTCTTTTGGTTTTTGGGCCAAATCTGGTGACGCTCAGGGGTTACTCCTGGCTATACGCTCAGAAGTCGCTCCTGGCTTGGGGGACCACATGGGGAACCAGGGGATCAAACCTCAGTCCATCCTAAACTAGCGCAGGCAAGGCAGGCACCTTACCTCCAGCACCACCGCCTGGCCCAGCATAGTTATTTCTTTAATGCACTCACCACCCTTTGTGGTGAGCTTCATATCTTGAGCCAGTTCTTCTGGTTCTCAATGTCTTTAATTTTTCTTAAAACCCATAGATGAGTGAGACTATTCTGTGTCTATCTCTCTTCCTCTGACTAATTTCACTCAACATGATAGATTCCATGTACATCCATGTATAGGAAAATTTCATGACTTTATCTCTCCTGACTGCTGCATAATATTCCATGTGTATATGAACCACAGTTTCTTTAGCCATTCATCTGTTGAAGGGCAACTTGGTTGTTTCCAAAGTCTGCTATTGTAAAAAGTGCTGAGATGAACATAGGTGTGAGGAAAGAATTTTGTATTGTATTTTTGTGCTCCTAGGGTATATCCTTAGGAGTGGTATAGCTGAGTCAAATGGGAGCTTAATTTCCAGTTTTTTTGAGCAATCTCCATATTGTTTTCCATAAGAGCTGGAATAGATGGCATTCCACCAGCAGTGAATGAGAGTTCCTTTCTCCCCACATCCCCACCAGCACTGATTATTCTTGTTCTTTGTAATGTGTGCCAGTCTCTGTGGTGTGTGATGGTACCTCATTTTTGTATTGATTTGCATCTCCCTGATTAATAGTGATGTGAAACATTTTTATGTGCCTTTTGGCCTTTTGTATTTCTTCTTTGAGAGTCTGTTCATATCTTATTCCCATTTTTTTGATGGGTTTAGATGTATTTTTTTTCTTGTTAAGTTCTGTCAGTACCTTGTATATCTTAGATATTAGCCCCTCATCAGATTAGATTCTTGTGGGCAGAAAATGTTGGGTTCCCCATGTAGATTAATTTTGCAACTGTTTCACTTAATTTGGCTCATTTAGTCCATTGGCATTGATAGAGATACTCATCATGAAATTTTCGTAGGAGATTGGTGTGTTGTTTTTAATCTGAGTGATGAGTGCTGTTAGAGAAATAACTACATTGAGAACTATCATAACAATGTGAATGAATGAGGTAAGTGAAAGCCTATCTAGCACACAGGTGGGGATGAAGTGGGGAGGGGCAAGATTTGGGACATTGGTGATGGGGATGTTGCACTGGTGAAGGGGGTGTTCTTTACATGACTGAAACTCAACCGCAATCATGTTTGTAATCAAGGTGTTTAAATAAAAATATTAAAAAAAAGAAGTGTGTGACCATGTTGCAAAGCAGGTACTTTTATTTTTTTCCCCCTGTGCTGCTCTTTAACACTCAGATCAGGAAGTAGCTCCAGGTGTCGCTTTTAAAAGAATCTGCTGTAATCCAAGGCTAGGAGTTAACCACCCTTGTGGACTGGGGCAGTCCTACCTGCAGTCAGATGCTGGAGGGCTGATCTCACTGTGCTCTTCTTTGATTGACACTTGGATCAGTGAATAGCTCCAGGTGTTGCTTTTAAAAGAGATCAGTGAATAGCTCCAGGTGTTGCTTTTAAAAGAGTCTACTGTAATCCAAGGCCAGGTGGGAGTTAACCACCATTGTGGACTGGGGCAGTCCTGATTGCAGTCAGATGCTGGAGGGCTGATCTCCCTGTGCTCTTCTTTGAGTGACAGTGGGATCAAGGTTCTCATTTTCCTTTTTTTCCTAGGGTTGGTGTTGAATTGCTAGTTCCTTTTCAGAATCCTTAATGAGATATTAACATAATATGTCTTCTGAGTGATCTCCTACTCACAAACCTTGAACAGGTTCATGAACCCTGACCTGTCTTGTTTTATGGTGAACTGACCAGTATCATTAAACTGAGTAGGGATTGTTTGGAATTTATTCCAAAGTGAATCTTCTGTGTGAACAGTCTCCAACCATGGAACATAAAGTCCTCCGCAGAGATGAAGTCAGAACGTTTGACAAGAATGTCAAGATTCATGGTGTGTTATTCATGGGTCTTGCTCTCACACCTGCTTTCCTGACAGAAGAATGGCATAATTTTGAGTTTGCTGAAGAAGATGTCATGTTAATGACCTATCCTAGATCAGGTAAGGCAGGCAGGGGGTATTGGTGGGAGAAGTGAATCTTTCTACAAGTCAGGATACCAGTCTCCTGGGAAATGAATGTAGAATCTGGAACAAGAAACAACATAACAGTTTCTGAATGGAGGGAGTCGAAGATACCAAGGTTGAGGAGAATTGAGGAGAATAAAACATAATTCTAAGACAGTCTCAGGTGTTTATACAAAGGACAGTCTAGGAACACTCTTGGCCCCTGAATCAAGTGAGGAGATGGAAAAAAATAGAGGAGAGAAGGCAAAAATTGAGTTTGAAGTAATGGGGAGTCAGGGCAGAGAGACAGGAAATTCAGGTGCATTGAGGATGTTAAAAAAGGTTGTAAGAGCTAAATATCCAAGCCACAGAATCCACATGCTAAAATCAGTAGACCCAAAATTTTCACAGCACAGCTTGAAAAAGATACCTGTTGTAATGCTGGGCTGGAGGTGGGAGGTGGTATGGGATATACTTTGGGGACATGGGTGGAGGGAGGTTGCCTCTGGTTTTGGAGTTGGTGCTGAAACATCATATGTCTAAACTTTAGCTAGGAAGAACTTGGTAAATATAAATGCTTTAAAATAACAATTCAATAATAAAACAAAGAAAATAGAAGGAAGGTGGTCCAGGAATGGAAGAAGGGAAAGGAAGTTCTACCTGAACTGGAACTGAAGTACCAGCTTGAATGTTTTATTTTTCCTGTAAGTCAAAAGTTTCTTTAGGAGAGTTTTGGGGTTAGGCTGAAGATGGAGAAATTCTGCTGTGTTCCCAGGAATGGAGGGTTGTTTTGCTTACTGACATACCCAAAACTGCCAATAATCTTATGCTAAATGTCCACTCTGCTACCCTTGAAGCTTCAAGTATGTCATCACAGGCCAAGAGTTGGTTTTCACTGGACACTATCTAGTCCCTTGTTTATTTTCTCTGATAACCTCCTCTAGTTAGATCTTCTGGTGTTTGTCTTTTATTAAAGACTCCCTAATGAAATGAGGGAAAAGCTGATTGTCATCCCTTTTTTTAGAGGACTAGTATCCAATCTTCTTCCCCTGCCCCCTTGATGTTAGGCACTTGAAATGTTTCCACATTCTGGACTCTTGAAAACAGCACATGAAAGAAGTGAGTTTGATGTCCTGTCTATGAGGACATGATGTTCAAATGAGCAGTTCTCATTTACCTCTTCTTGTTTTTGTTTTTGATTTTTGGTCTTTCGGGCCACACCCGTTTGATGCTCAGGGGTTACTCCTGACTAAGTGCTCAGAAATTGCCCCTGGTTTGGGGGGACCATATGGGACACCAGGGGATGTAACTTCGGTCCTTCCTTGGCTAGTGCTTGCAGTGCAGACACCTTATCTCTAGCACCACCTCACTGGTCCCTTATCCCTTCTTTCATTCTTTTCTTTTGCTCAGGAACACACTGGATGATTGAAATTCTTTCCCTGATTCACTGCAGAGGTGATCCCAAGTGGGTCCAATCTGAGTTAATCTGGAAACGGTCACCCTGGATAGAAATGGATGAATACTATAAGTTTTTAAAGAAGAATAAATGCTCCCCTTTCATTACTACCCATCTTCCAATCCAGTTCATGCCTGAGTCATTCTTCAGATCCAATGTGAAGGTGAGTGTGTGATGGTCAACATAAGTGTGATCGATGCTCTTCCAATTGATTGAGAAAGGGGTGGAAGTAATGTCTCTTTAAAGGGGTGAGTCATGGGGCCCGGGAGATAGCATGGAGGTAAGGCGTTTGCCTTTCATGCAAAAGATCATCGGTTCGAATCCCGGTGCCCCATATGGTCCCCCGTGCCTGCCAGAAGCAATTTCTGAGCATGGAGCCAGGAGTAACCCCTGAACACTGCCGGTGTGACCAAAAAACCAAAATAAATAAATAAATAAATAAAATAAAGGGGTGAGTCTTAGGGTGAGTCTGGAGAATTTCACAGGAAAAAAATTTAAAGCCAGGATAACCAATTGGCATGACACCATCTGCTTCTATCAATAGCTGTAGTTTGAGCTTCAGAAATCTGAAGGCTCACTCTTGGGAATGAGAGATAATCCCCAGGGTCTATTCCCAGAAGAAATCAGCAATATATCTGTAGGTGGAGTTTCTTTTTTGGGGGAGTCCCATCCAGGAGTGCTCAGGGGTTAATCCTGGCTCTATGCTCAGAAATTACTCCTAGCAGGCTCGGGTTACCATATGGGATGCTGGGATTCGAACCACCCATTCTTCTGCATGCAAAGCAAACACCCTACCTCCATTCTATCTCTTCTGCTTGTGATTAAATTTCTTAGGAGATTTAAAATTGAGTGAAGAAAGTGCCCAGAGAATGAGTTCCTCTTAAGATATATCAAGCACCTATCTCTTCTGCCCTCTCAGCTTTTTTCACAAGTCTGGGAACTCCCAATCCCTTCATATTTCCACCTGAAAAATGAAACAACGTGGGAGTGAAAGGGTATTTTGTGTTCTGGGGCTCTCTGATTGCTATCTGCCTAGCAATTTGTTATTCTCCCAGTCTCTCAGTTCATGGCAGGCAAACCCTGAATATTAAGAATGGCAGACAATAACATGGATATTCAGGATTGGGCATCTTTGAAACTGCTTTGGGAGGAATTGATAGTCTAGGTTTGTTTGTTTGTTTGTTTGGTTAGTTGTTGGTTTTTGGACCACACCCAGCATGCTCAGGGGTTGCTCAAGACTCAGGCATTGTTCCTGGCAGGTTTGGGGGATTATGTGGGATGAGGAAGATCAAATCTGGGTGAGTTGATTACAAGGCAAATGCTGTGCTATCTCTCCCATCCCAGTTGGTGTTTTAAAAGTTCTGAATATCAATTAGACTGTGAAGGCTAGAATTAAATCCCTCTCAGTTATCTTTTTTTTTTATTTTACTGTATGATGGTTTATTGGACATAGAAGAGCTGTGATTAGAACAGGAAATTACTAAACTCTAAAATAAGAAATATTTTTTATTTTGAATATGATTGAACCCAATAGTGTTAAGCTATATGAAACAAGTCAGGCATAAGGCAGGAAATAACACAATGGGCAGAGCATTTGCCTTGCATGTGACTGAAATGGCATGTGATCCATGGCATCTCATAGTGTTTCCCACAAGCATGACTGGGGATTGTGGCTATCCCCCCCCAAAAAAAAACCCCAAAGAAACAAATTAGACAGTCAAGAAAAGTAACAAATGACCACTCATTTATGCAATTTTTTGTTTGTTTTTGGGTCACATTCAGTGACACTCGGGGGTTACTCCTGGCTATGTTCTTAGAAATAGCTCCTTGCTTGAAGAATTATATGAGATGCCAGGGGATCGAACTGTAGTCCATCCTACGTGAGCCGTGTGCAAGGCAAATGCACTACCACTTGTGCCATGGCTCCGGCCCCAAGTTTGTGCATTTTTTTAAATGGGCAAACAGTATTGGGGTGATAGTCTACTTGGGAGGTCATTCCCCTTGGATGCAATAGTACAAGCCCTGAGACCCCATATGAATCTCCTGAGTCCCCACAAGAGATCCCTGAGACCAGAGCCACGATTAAACCCTGAGCATCACCTATGTGCCCATAAAAAAATTAAAAAATGGGGAAACAAATCGAAATGAAAACAAACACTTTGGGGCCCGGGAGATAGCATGGAGGTAAGGCGTTTGCCTTTCATCAGTTTGAATCCCAGTGCCCCATATGGTCCCCCGTGCCTGCCAGGAGCAATTTCTGAGCATGGAGCCAGGAGTAGCCCCTGAGCACTGCCGGGTATGACCCCCCCTAAAGAAAATAAACACTTAGATAAAAATAATATCAACAGTTGCCCAAATGCAGGGAGGATTGGATAAAAGGTGAATGGTAGGTATAAGGTAGACTTTGAGAGATCCTAAGAAGGGCAGTATATGGAGAGTTCTGCTGCTCACACACTTAAAATCTATGAATTTTAATATGAATTTTACATTTTAAAATATGACTTTTACTCAGAAGCATCATAGATGATTTTTATGGTTATAATTTACTCCATTTTTTTCTATTGAAGGTGATTTATGTCATTAGAAATCCCAAAGATGTTATTGCATCTGGCTACTTGTTCTGGAAGGGTGTAAGCTGTGCTCAGAAAGCAGAATCAATGGATCAATATCTTGATTGGTTCATGGAAGGAAATGGTGAGTAAGTCAAAATACAGAGACATTGAAGATGGGTGTAGAGTTCTTCATGAGATCTTCTTTGACACCCATCTTGTACCTTCATGTCTTCACCCAAAAAGAGCTCATGGCTCTTCCCCATAAAAGTGCACACTTTCCATGCCCATGTTATATCTATTTCCATGTCCACTTCCATTTTCATATCCATCACAAGTCACCACTAACCATCCTCTGTGTTTTTGGAGCCTCAGGAATTCAGAAATTTGGCAGCAAGAGGATTAACCTTCTCTTCCGCCATTTCTCCAATGGGAATAATCTTTCCCTTCTATACCTGGACAACAGCATCTTAACTTCTTAAGACATCTTTGGGTGCATCTTCTTTGCAAAGCTCCCATATAATCTCTTGTCCTAGAAGGAGAAGATTTTTGGTTTGAAACCTGACCTTCCATATTTGACCCATTTTGAGGCTGGAGAAATAGTACAGCAGGGAGGATGCTGCCTAACACAACTGAACTGGGTTCAATTTTTTGAACCCCAAATAGTCTCCCGAGCTTTGCAGGAGTGATCCCTGAGCGAAGATACAGGAGTAATCCTAGAGCCCTACCAGGGATCGTTCCAAACTGCACAAAAAAATCCAATCATTTTGACTAAAGTGTTTCCAAGGGTGTATGTCACAGACCAATTGGTTCTGACAGTATGGCATCTTTGGGGTTCCCTTGAAAAGTGTGTGCATGGGTGGGTGTGGGAGACAGAGGCCAAAGACTCAAGTTGGGTTCAAGCTCTATTTTGTTTATTCAAAGCATAGGTGGAATACTTATACTCAAATTTTTGACAAAGTTTTAAGTTTTTCAGACAAAGCTATTTAGATGAAACTAATTTTGCCAAAAAATAAAGCACAAATTGTTCAAAACATAATTTGACACAGGATGGTTTAACTTTTGAAGCCATTTTTTTGCCATTAAGAGCCCTAACCAGCAACTTTAGTTTTGGTTTTATGCTAACTGAACTGGGGCCTGAAGTGTTAACCCTTACTATGACTCCACATAGGCTAAGAACAAATTTAGAGGATGAGTAATATTTCTATAAGACTAATCAGGGGTGGCAAACAGGATTTTTACCCTCACTCAAAATGGCAAAATGCAATATGTGTTTAATGTGTTATTGTTAAAATTAGATGCTTTTGTGGGAGTGTTTGTCTGTTTTGGCAGGTCATTGCGTGGTGTGGCTCTCTGACTCTCACAGTTTAAAAATTTGGCTCTTTGTGTCGAACTTTCTCGCCACCCCTAAACTAAATAATAATACTTGAATCTAAGCAAATGTTCCTTATGGGGTGTGTTTATTATATATCTGAATAATATTTAAAATGTCAGCTAAAATTATGTCTCAAATAATATTTATGCTACATCCCTTTATTTCACTTATGCCTCATGGACAGTATACAAAAGTTTTTTCAGGGTATAAATTTCATTGATTTTTTTTTCATCTATTAATTGATTGGAATTTTCCTTTCTGGTCAACATTTGATTTTCATTTGTTTATTTGTTTGTTTGTTTTATTTTTTGCCACACCCAGCAGTGCTCAGAGATTACTCCTGGCACTGCATTCAGAATTTATTCCTGGTAGTCCTCAGGAGACCCTATGGGTTACCAGGGATTGAACCAGGTCAGCTGAATGGAAGGCAAACACCATCCTCACTGTACTTTTGCATTGACCCCAACATTCCACTTTTAACAAGACTTAAAAGTTTTATGTTCATATTTGTCAGATTTCCTTATTTTGAGACTACTACGTTTTCCTTAGAGACACATGACCAGAATCTCCACTTACCTACAGGGTATGGACCAACGATGCCTCTGTGAGTGCTAGGATAAGCAGTACTGACCCCTAATTATGCCGGTCATTCTGATTACAATACTGATGAAATAGAAATAAATCCAGTAAGAACTTAAAAACCCAAGTGGGCATGGTATAAGATAACTATAAACATAGACTTAACAGAGCCATATTGATAGCACAGTGTGTAGGGTGTTTGCTTTGCACATGGCTGACCCTAGTTTGATCCCCAGAATCCAATAGAGCTCCCTATATGATCCCTGAGCGCAGAGCTAGAAGGAACTCCTGAGCACTGCCAGATGTGGCCCCAAAACAAAATAAACTTATAAAAGTGATGTTATATGGGTCTGACTGATGAGGTCCACAGATAATACACACTGTCTTCATCCTTACTCTGGTGATAGATGAGATCTGACGTGAGGAAAATGATGCAGGTGATGGGGCTGATGCAGAAGCAAGATTTCATTCATGAGTATCGATTTTGGACAACAAAAGGGGAGGAGTTCCTTTGTGCCAAGGTCCAACTGAAAACATTCTCTTAGCAGTGGTCCTCAAACATATTGTATTTGTTTCCATTTTGTTTCTTCACTCAAAATAAGATATATGTAGTGTGCATAGGGATATGTTCATAATTTTTTTTGTTTTGTTTTTGGACCACACCCGGTGGTGCTCAGGGGTTACTCCTGGCTGTCTGCTCAGAAATAGCTCCTGGCAGGCACAGGGGACCATATGGGACACCGGGATTCGAACCAACCACCTTTGGTCCTTGATCGGCTGCTTGCAAGGCAAACACCACTGTGCTATTTCTCCGGGCCCCAGAATATGTTCATAATTTTTGTTTGTACTATAGTCTGGCCTTCCAACAGTCTGAGTGATAGTTTGAGGACCCCTGCCTTAGAGACATACTTAGGTGTGTGTCACTTTCCCAGTGCAAGGCCAAAGATATTTCAGTATAAAATCCTTTAATTATTTACCTACAACATCAAACCATCACATTAGTTTTGTTCCTGAGATGAACAAACCTGTTCATGAAACAGGTGAAAACACCTGTTTCATTTTCTTTCTGGACAATCTTGTCATTACTTCTCTATCACTTCATTTGTCTCTCCTAATTTTTATTAAAAGACTGATTTACCAAGTTGTTTCATGGCATATATGTTCATTTCAGACATTACATATTCAAATACCAATCCCACCACCAATGTGACTTGTGCTTCACAAGTGTCCTTGGTCTCCCACCTACCAACTTAGCCTGTCTCCAGGCAGGCAGAGACAGGTTTAATTTATAGCACTGTTACAATACAAAGGAAAATAGAATTATAAAAACCTAGATAGCAAGGGTCAGCTATAAAGAATTGCTGTCTCTCTTTATGTGTTACTAAAGTCAGTGGATTTTGATTCATGCTAGTCCACCCTTCCTTTAGTGTTACTATTTAAGCTTCCTGAGCTTGATAGATTTCTATGGGACTTCTCCATCAAATTTCCTGTGATACTACTGGGATGACATCATTATAAAATTTTCAGGTGTCAAGTGGTCACATGATCCAAGACCTATAGATGTGAAACAAATGTAATGACTTGGCAATTTGATAAGGTTAAGATGAGGAGTTGGGCCTTTTCTGTTGCAGAGTGTAGGGGTGGTGTTGGGCTGCTGTAGTTCATGCAGAAGGGGGGATATTCCCCTTACCTTTCTTGAATGCCAGAGATCAGCCAAGATCAGACTACTTTGGAATTACTGAGAGTAATTATCTTTTGGAGGTTGGTGGAGGATCTGGGCCTCTTTTCTGCTGGAAATATAGTGGCCATGAGCTCGGGGTTTTCTGGATTTTCTGATAGCGGGGTGTATGTGTGGAGCAGAGGCTCAACCCAAATACCTTCCAAAATTAAGACCCAGAGTTTCAATCCAATAGCCTTATTTCACTTGAGAGGACTTGGCTGGTTATATTTTTTGATTTCATTCATAGAACTAAATTCATGCAGCATTCATGGAGCTTGGCATTTCTGTCAAGGGTGCAGGGGGTGGCAGTAGGTTATCTTCTTATTTCTTCAGCATAAATGGAAAGTTCCTTCTCTTATTCCTCTCAGTCATATCTGAATGAACCATATTTAAGATAATTTACTCCAGAGTCACATAAATTTTGTGACTTCCTTCATAAGTTTGCTTCCTTCAATAATTCCTCATGTTATTTGACTTGCTTGCTACCCAAACATGAATGTAGGTCATTGTTCCCAGAAACCATGTCACTGTTGTCTGGGTTTGGCATCTGTATATGCCCTATAAATAACCCAGTAATGTTTTTTCTGAATTGATCTTGCCTTTTGTTTTATTTTATTTTGTTTGCTTTTGTTTTGGGGCCACACTCAGCAGTGCACAGAGTTTATACCTGACTCTCTGCTCAGGAATCACTCCTGGCAATGCTCAAGGTTGACCTAGGTTGACCACGTGCAAGGAAAACACCCTCCTTGCTCTAACACTCCAGAAAAATATTAATCATTTCTTGCCTGATACAACTGTGACAAAATCCTGATAGGCTACTCTTACTTGTAGGCAATTCTACATAAACATGTGTGTTCAGTAAAGAGCTTTATTTGCTAAAATATGAGATTAAAGTAGAAGATTGGCTCCTTCACTAGTGTTTTTAGAACACATTTTTTTATTTGTACCACACAGAGCTAAAGTCAAGGGTTACTCCTAGCTCTGCACTCAGAAATCAGTCCTGCTAGGCTTGGGGGACCATATAGGATTCTGGGAATCAAACCTGGATATGTTTTGGGCAGGACACATGCAAGCAAATGCTTTACTATTGTGCTATCAATCAGGTCACAAGAACTAATTTTTCAATGCTCTCAAAATTTATTGTATAGACATTGACAGTTATAAAACCAACAAGTTGTAAACCGACAATTAGCTACTGTAAGCAAACTGCTCAGAGAGACTTTTGTACCTTCAATTTGTTGTGGAAGGAGAGAAGCGACCATTCATGTGTCAGGTTTCATAAGATTTACTGGAGCAGTATACAAGGTATAATTAAGAGTTTGGTTCAAATTTGGTCTAAAAAAAGTCTTTCTTGAGGGCCGGGTGGTGGCGCTGGAGGTAAGGTGCCTGCGCTAACCTAGGACGGACCTCGGTTTGATCCCCTGGTTCCCCATATGGTCCCCGTGCCTGCCAGGAGCGACTTCTGAGCGAATAGCCAGGAGTAACCCCTGAGCGTCACTGGGTGTGGCCCAAAAAAACAAAAAAAAAGTGCTCAGACATAATCTACAAACCATTGGGTTCACAATGCTTTCAGTGTCAGAGAAGACTACTACAACAGGTAAGCAACTTGCCTTGCATGTGACCAGTTGTGATTCGATTGCTGGCTCTGAGACATTGTTCCCAGAGCATTGCAGGAAGTCACCCCTAGGTGCAGATTTGGACATAGTCCCTTACGCACTTCAGGGTGTGGCCCTAACACCCCACTGGAGAAAGAAGAACACATTCAGAGATAACTTTTGGGGAGACTTGACATTCTGACAATTCATGAAATCCAAGAAAAGGTATTGCTCAAGGAAACATGTATGAGAAGGTCTTGTGTAATACCACTTGGAAAGCCTCATCATCTATCTCATGAATACACAGGAAAGCTGGAGTTCAATCATAGTGAAAAGTCTTAGATTAGGAGATAGAGAGGACATTTTCAAGGAAAATACCTCCCATGGCAATAGTTAAAGGCAGAAGAGAGACAATATGGGGCCGGGCGGTGTCGCTGGAGGTAAGGTGCCTGCCTTGCCTGCGCTAGCCTAGGACAGACTGCTGTTCGATCCCCTGGTTTCCCATATGGTCCCATGGTCCCCCAAGCCAGGAGCGACTTCTGAGCGCATAGCCAGGAGTAACCCCTG
>PVKC010015386.1:0-21492 GCA_004027635.1 Crocidura indochinensis
CACTTTTTCTGTGTTTTTTTTTTGTGTGTGTGTGTGTGTGTGTGTGTGTGTGTGTGTGTGTGTGTGGTGTAGTATATGAAGATCACACTCATGAGAAAGATTGAACCTTGCAACAAATAAGAAATTTCAATTATCTGGGACCAGAGAAATAACACAGTGGTAAAGCATTTGCCTTGCATGTAGAAGGACTGTGGTTCGAATCCCGGAATCCCATATGGTCCCCGAGCCTGCCAGGAGCGATTTCTGAGTGTGGTTCCTCCCTGAGCGCTACTAGGTGTTACCCCTGCCCCCTTAAATAAAAAGAAATTTCAATACTGTTAGGCATTATCTACAAATCTTGTGCAAAGTAAAAATTGATGAAAGATGAAAGAGGGACTCTGTGCCTTAGAGATAGTGCACTGGGTAAAACACTTAATTATCTTGTATGTGCTGACTTGGTTCCATCTTTGACATACTATATGGTTCTTTGAGACTGTCAGGAGTGATACTTGAACGAAGACCAAGAAATAAGCCTTAAGCTTTTCCAAGTGCTCCCTTACCCACAAAATGAAAGAGGGGCTGAACTTTGTATTCTATATTTAAAATAATACCATACATATTTAAACAAGTGAGATAAATAGTCCTCTAAAAATACAGCTCTGATTACAAGAGGATTTCTATTTTAATCAACATGTTCCACATCTTTATGTATCTAGATATGTCTGGAATAAAATAGGTTAATAAGAATAGGATTTTAGAACACAAATGACTATCTTTTGATTTTATCCTCAATAAACATCGACACAATAAATACATGTTGGTTCACTCAACTACAAGCACAATTTTAGTGTAATAATATTTGTGTACATTTATTCCTGCTAATATTTTTAAATAAAATTGCCTTTAAATTTTAGAATAAATGGTCAATTCCCATGAATTTTATTAATTAGTTTTATTTTGAGATTTGAAAGTTCTTACATTTTGGAATGTAGTATTGAATCAGAAAACCTATCCTGATACTTTTTTCCAATATAGTTATAGTGTTTTCACCATTAGTCAGAGAATACTAAATAGAAACAGAGCAAAATAATGACAATAAAATGAGGGAACAGAGCAAACACAAAAGACTGATGAAATCTTCAAGAGCCTCTCCAATTCCACATCAGTCTGAGAAAACCAAAATCTTATGGAAGAACAAGCTAATTTCACACCCACTTTCAAAAACAATTCACTTTGGAATGTATTGTCCTTTACAAGAAAACTCTTAACTAATTATTGATTTCCAAATAAAGACTATATTGTTTCTTTGAAATACAAGCATATTTTCTAATATTTCTGATAGTTCTGAACTTGAAGTCTCTAAGTAAGCAATAGAAGGTAATAGACTGCAGCAACTTAGTATCATGCTTATGACATAATTAATTATAACCAGTTTCATAGCCTAGTGATCTTTTCAATTTCATAGACGAGTGAAAGGTTAAGCAGGATAAAAAGTCTCTGTTTTCTAACAGGACCTTTTTCTTTCTCAGGATAATGATAGTTTATATCTACTTAATATTTGGTGTCTTGTAAACATAATTCCTCACTTTGTAATTTGATGATAACCATCAAAAGAATTTTAAAATCGCTCTTCAAGTAAAAAAATATTTTCATGATGATCTTATCATCTAGTAATACATCTATAGAATATTCTTAATGTAAGAGATTTATATCATACATATTTAATCCCTTATCACCTCTTGTGTACTCTGAAACTCATGTAACTATGATCTACTCTAGATTTTCATAGTTTAAATTTCATCCATGTTTTTAAAAGGGAAAATTTCAGATCAAACATCAATTTTAGGGACCGGAGAGGTGGCACTAGAGGTAAGGTGACTGTTTTGCAAGTGCTAGCCAAGGAAGGACCGAGGTTCGATCCCCTGGACTCCCATATAGTCCCCCAAGCCAGGTGCAATTTCTGAGCATTTAGCAGGAATAATCCCTGAGTATCAAACGGGTGTGGCCCCAAAAACCAAAAAAAAATCAATTTTAAACTGTTATGAAAATCATGTAATAAAATTTAGTCATCAGGCCTCCAAACCTGTCAGCATCTTAATTTTGTATTAGAGAATGTGGACATGTTAGTAAGAACCAATAAATAGGTCTGATCACTCACATGAATTAGTGTATGCAACTCATGGGAAATGTTTGTTCCACAAAGTAAAGCAAATCTTGTTAGTCAATTTAAGTATATTTTATAGAATTACATATGTGAATAAATGAATGTGCAATTTAAGTATGAGAGAACTGACAATTCAGTGAAAAAGAGAATATAGTTGACAATTCTGTGAAGTGACTTCTAATTTTCTAATAAAATGCCAAATTTTCAACACAGTTTTCTGTTTTCTTTAGAAATTTACAAAATATATCAGTCTCCATGTGCTAGAAAAATAGTATTATGTGAACTTAATTAAACACCTGGAGAATTCTGCTTTTTCAATTTGAGTAACAGTGCCAAATTCTTAGATGTAGCAATACTGTACTACTTTGCTCAAAGAACAAATATCAGAATCCCAACTATTAAATGAGTCAGTTTATAGATATTTACCGATATAATTTTACATATTTTTTTAGAAATGCACATGTGAATCTAACTATTTTAGACCACACATGGTGAAGATCAGGACTTATTCTTAGATATGCCTACACTCAGGGATCATTCTCAGCAGGCCGTGGACCCTAGGTGATGCTGAAGATCAAATCCAGGTGAGTTACATACAAAGAGCCTTATACATTAATACTATGTCTTTGATCCAAACATTTTTAGATAAAAGTAAATATAAAAGAAAATAAGTCCTTTTAGAGAAAATTAAATTTCAGGACTGTGCAAAATGAATAACAGAAATTTTAGTGAAATATTTTTTAATTCATAAACCCAGATTAAACTGTTTCTTGGGTGAAAGAAGAATTTCTTTTTTTATATCCTTTACTAATCTCATCCATATATTTTCTCTAAGTGATGTTTACTCATGGCTATCTTATCCAAACTGTTCTGTATGGGCTTGAAAGTATTCTAACATTACAGGAAGGCAAAGGTAACATTTGGAAGCTCAGAAAATACAATTCTATTGGTCAGAACAATAGTGTAAACCATGAGGTGCTGCCTTTTATAGATCTAATTCTACTTTAACCCAAGCATATGGTCCCCAGGACACAGCCAGTTGTAATCTCTAGCTACCAACACAAAGCTTGAGCAGTACCATGTCCATAGTACCATTAGTAGAGGATATACGGGAGGGGACTCCAAGACTCCTAGACACCACTTGGGTACGATAACCCCTCAAAAACTACAAATATAGCATTTGATTTATAGACCACCTGCAATTTTTAAGGTTTATGAATTATTCCTGGTGTATCTCTTAAGTAACCGCTTCTTAAATATAGTTGTAATTATATTATTATATTGTTCTTGTTGCTGGACACAAAGATTGGCACATCTTTTTGACTTTACCATATGTAATCACACAGGACGCTTAGTTTCTAGAATTAGAACACAATGTCCAAAATAAAAAATGATTCGACATAAATCCCAAACTCAAAGTCAATGCAATAGAATCAAGATGTCCAGTCTACAACAATCTATATACAAAGGTGACTTGTTACACTAGTAGTCCAGGGGGCAAAGAAGAGGCAAAAATGGGATGCATGCTGGGAACAGGGTTGGAGGGAGGACAACACTGATGGTGGGAATGGCCCGATTCACTGTCACTATGTACCTTAAATATAACTGTGAGAGGCCGGAGAGATAGCATGGAGGTTAAGGCATTTGTCTTGCATACAAAAGGATGGTGGTTCGAATCCCAGCAGCCCATATGGTTCCCCAAGCCTGCCAGGAGTGATTTCTGAGAGTAGATCCAGGAGTATCCCCTGAGGCCTGCTGGGTATGACCCAACAACTTATAAAAATAACTGTGAAAGTCTTGTAATTCACAATAAAAATTATTTAAAAAATGTATAATATAAAATATTTCAGTAAATTGAGCAAATTATTGGTTTCTTTCTCTTCAAATATTTCAAACTAAAAAGTTATTTTTACACACATGGGATCACTGATATATTTATTTCTGGAGCAGAGTGCTAATTTTATTAATAAAGCGAAAATACCTTTTAATAAAAAGAAAACATTTGTGGTGGGAATGCCCCTGATTCAATATCACTATGTACCTAAAAATTACTGTGAAAGATTCGTAATCCACTTTGGTCAAAATAAAAATTTCTTCAGAAAAAGACCTTAATATGAAAAATAAAATTCAAGACATGAAAAAATATTTCCAAGATCCATAGCACCTTCTGAGTATTTTACTGTGATTTGTTAAAACTATACCTGTAGAAAAATATTCCTTTCTAACTGATATTATTCATGCCACAATAAAATACCCAAATTTTTCATAAGTTTGGGGTGACTGAGCTATCTACTGA
Source organism: Crocidura indochinensis (assembly GCA_004027635.1). Taxonomy (NCBI): domain Eukaryota; kingdom Metazoa; phylum Chordata; class Mammalia; order Eulipotyphla; family Soricidae; genus Crocidura; species Crocidura indochinensis. The sequence continues at coordinate 4,440 of PVKC010015386.1, forward strand.
AAAATCCTTAAAACCCCCCTATGGAAGTATTATCCTGAACTAATAAGGTAATATCATCTAAGTAGAATCAATGAAAAATATACAAAAACTATTTTTATGCTTTACTATATTGCTCTGTATCCTCAAAGAGAACTGTGCTACCCTTTATTACCCAAGCTAGATTAATAAGAATAAATTACATCCTCATTCTGTTCCACTTTGAGTTACAGAACTTATATTAAATGTTTCTGATTTAAGAATGCTTGCCTTTCCAAAATAAACATAGAAATACTGTTTTTGGCTAGAAAGTAAATTTGCTTATTTATGAGTCATATTATATTTTAAAGTATCATGGTAACATTCCCCAATTTCTGTTTTAGAAGAATGCTTGTTATTTTACCCCTTTGACATCTCAGTACCATAGTTTTATGACACAACAGGGAATGCTTGGGTGGTGTTTAATATCACAGTTTGAATGCACTAAGCCATGAATTCAAAGGAAAGAAACTACAAAGGAGCAAAATGTGTATGACTTGTTGAAGAAAGCACATCCTGAAGTGGTAATTCAAGTTTTATTATGTCACTTTATTAATGATATTCATTGTAACATAGGGATTTGTATTACATAAAAGGAACCCTAACCTCCCAACATTATACATGGATAATGTTATAATTCCATCAATGCATTCCAGCAAAACTGTAAACTACCTGAGCAAAGCTTCCATCGTGTGTTTATTAGCACCAAAACCCAGAATGGAATAATAGCTCTAATTTTATGTGCATTGGGGATAAATTATATACACACTATGTATTTATATCAGTCAGGTATACAAAATGAGCCCAATTAAAGAAAAATTATGCATTGAAAGAATAAATCAGAGCTTTAAAAAGAAAATTATCACACTTCTCTATAGTGGTTCAAATCCCTCCCCCATTTCTGTTCATCAAAGTATTAGAAATGGCAGGGGAAAAGGGAAGAAGATATAATGTATTCAAATGAAAGGAGAAGTATTTTTTTCTCTAAGTTATCAATCTCAATGGCTCTTGGCGCTTACAATTTTCTATGCTTCTTAAAGAGAACACCCAGTATGGTGCTGAATCTCTGCATGTTTGTTAAGATGTACAAGCAAAGTGTTTGTTTTTATCTACTTTCTGGACACCATGAAGGGAATTTTCACCATATCTTTGGTGAAAATATGAGCCAGATGACACATTCATAAAAATTGTAAGAATCCAAGGACACATTATTAAAGAATGATAAAAAGCAAGAATGTACCCCTAGTGTGTTCAGAGACTCTTAATGAATGAAAAGCCAGGAGAACAAATACTAGTATGTACAGAATACATCTCTTCTATATTGGGCTAATTGTACACATACTTCATCATTAGATTTAATTTTACAACTCAATGAGCCAGCACTAGCAATAACACATTTGGCAGAAGAATTTACCATTTGCAGAGGTCAAATAAAATTACCACCAAGCCAAATCCTTGAAATCTTAGTCTTGTTGGGTTTGTCTGTCTTCTGGACCATTTTCACACACACCAGCTCTACACAATTCATTTTCTCCTAGAACTTTTCTATTTTTTATTAAATAAAATCTTTGCTTAAGTACTATGATCACAAACATGTTTGTAGTTGGGTTTCAGTCATCAAAAGAACGCTCACTTCACCAATGCAACATTCCCTTACCAATGGCCCCATCTCCCTCCTACACTATCCCCTGCTTGTATTTGAAACGGGCATTCTATTTCTCTCACTCATTAACATTGTCATGGTAGTTGTTAGTGTAGTTATTTCTCTATTGTCTCTGGGCATTATTACAATGATGTCTTTTATTTTTCTTTAAACCCATAGATGAGTAATATATTTCCGAGTCTATTATTCTCCCTCTGACTTATTTCATTCAGCATGATAGTTTCCATATTCATCATTTATAAAAAATGTAATGACTTCATCTTCTGTCAGCTGCATAATATTCCATTGTATGTAAGTACCATAATTTATTTAGCCATTCATCTATTGAAGGGCATCTTAGTTGTTTCCAGATTCCGGCTATTGTACACAGCACTGAAATGAAAATAGGTGTGCAGAAGGCATTTTTGTATTGTGTTTTTGTGTTCTTAGGATTTATACTTATTGAGAGAACTTTAGCAATTTCATAATATTATATATGAACTTCCCATTTAATTTGAATGGTTTGAAAATTGATATCTGCATGGCATTATAATTAATTTTGTTCCAAGTTCCCAGCATTTGAATTTAGACAAGTTATTCCTTAGTGTTACAAAAGTGAAAGCAAAAAGTCCTTTATGGTATATTTCTAGATATATTTGAAATGAAAGAACACATAAACTAGCTTAGATAATAGGGAAGAATACATGGAGCAGAGAATTAATGATGGCCCAAAATCTGTACAGAAAGTTTTGAATTTTTAATGGAGATCAATAAAGAAGAAACACAGGGCTTCATCCAAATAAAAATAATTTTCAGACAAACATACCTCAATTCAAAAAAAAAATTAGAGACTGGAGTAATAGCAGAGCAGGTAAAGTGATTGTTTTGCACACAGTCAACCCACATTTGATTTCCAGCACCCCATTGCATGGTCCATGATCAAGGTCAAGATTTTATTTTACTTTCTAATGATTTTAATTGTGATCAAAGTAAATTAAAAGTCTTTCAAAGTAATATTTACAGTATATAGTGACAAAGAATAAGGGCCAATCCTACCACCAGTGCTATCCTTCACCCTTGTTCTCAGCATGTATCCCATACATATCCACTTTACTCCTTGAACTTCTACTGTGAGAGATCTCCTTTGTGTATAGCTTGCTGTTGAATGGGTATCAATTCTGGTGTCATTGACTTTGGGTTTGTTGTTTAAGTCTGGTCATTTTTTATTTCCACTCAATGTTCATACAACTGGCAGTTCCTGGTTCCATCTTTTTTTATTCCCCTCAAGTTATGAGGGAGAACAAGATTATTCAAGTTCTGCTGTTCTTTTGGAAAAAGGAAAAGGAAAAAAGAAGAGAGAGAAAAAAAAAAACACTGGGGGGGATCCATCTTGAAGCTATTAATATTAGTTCAGAAGGAGAAAGAAAAATATGGGAAAAACAAAAACAAAAAAAATAAACAAAAAACAAAACAGGCAATGACCAAAAAATACACAGCAGCAGCAACAAAAAAAAATCATTCCCCAAATCATAACTACAAGAAAGAAAAGAGGAAAAATAAGACGGTATGGTGTGCCAGGGGTCTCAAACTCAATTTACCTGCGGGCCGCAGGAGGCAAAGTCAGGGTGATTCTTGAGTGCAAAGTCAGTAGTAAGCCTTGAACATTGGAGTCTGTGACCCAAACAACTAAAACAAAAAAATGATTCCTCTAGTGCAGGGGCACAAATAGTTGTACGAGGACCGCAAAAGACCCGTGGGCCGCGAGTTTGAGACCCCTGGCAGACTTTGTGGATTTTATTTTTCATAGGCATATAAGTATTGGGGAAGTTTAGGAGGTACAGAGTAGGTACAGAGCTTCTCTACCCTTGAAGCATACTGTCATAAAGGCAACTAAGGCCTCCAAATACACTCATTCTCTATTCCCAACGTCTTATTATGGTGCCAAGAAACTAGATGACAAAATCAGACCTCTGTAGCTAGAGATTTTGGTATTTCAATGGGTCATAGGTCAATTTCTAGGATAGTCTTTTGTTATGGTTCTAGAAGATCTATTCCATCATACTTCTTGTAGTCAATCTTCTGTAATTAGTGATCTTAGTTTTTGCACAGATCCTAGGTTGAGGCCTAGGATAGAGTCTTTCCTTCCAGCACCAGAAGTTCTGCTCAGTCATGGTTGTCAATAAAAGAATTCTTGGATTAAAGATCTTGATTTTTGTACAAGTCCTAGGTCTACATGTAGACTAGAATTGTTCATATTGTTCCCAGGAAAGCTTCTGCCCATTAGTGGTTGTCACAGTTCATTCTCTGTAATCAGTGATCTTGGTTTTTGCACAGATCAAAGGACAGCATGTCTTCTGATTTCATCTTACTTTAAGCAATAAGATAGGGCAACCTTTATTTGATCAAGTTTTGCTAATTAGACTAGACACAAATGCTCAATTTCCACTAGTGGCCTAAGGCTACAATATTGGATGCAACAGAAATAGATACTATATACTCACTTGTTTTTATCACTTTGCTGTTAGTAAATAAAGTAAAATACTAGTAATTTATAATTTTCCATAGTGATACTGTTAACTAAATTATAAACATTTTCATAAGAATGGGCCTGGGTCATGCCTTAAAGTGCTCATGGCATATTCCTGATATAAAATATATTAATACTGGTAACCCTTTAACATGTAGCTACCATCTGGCACTGTGGTAAGCTATTTGTACATATGTAACTTTTGCACAGTTTTGTGCTCAGAGATCACTCTTGTCCATGAATGAAGAACTAAATGGAGCAAGAGCATTGAATATTAGCAGACTGAATGAAAAGCAAGAGTTTTAACCTTTATATTCTAGAAAAGTGTGATTTTTTTATAGAATAATTCCAAAGTCAAAATGACTTTGGTCATCTGTAACCCCACCCCGGATTTACTTGTAACTCTACCTGCAGGACCATCCCATTCCTGGAAGGTGTCTTGGGGAGATTATAAAAGGTTTTGCCTGAGGGGCAAAAGGGATTTTGCCAGAATTGGAATTTTGCCTGAATGAAATAGTAGCAGGAGAAGACATGACTGAAAGAAGTTAAGATGCAGGGCAAGCTAAGAATGGCATGTGGTTAAGTAGGTTTATGATATAGGCCACACATGTTGAACAGGGCAAATAAAGATGCTATCTCTCTGGAAGCCTGACTGCATTAGAGTTTTCTACTCGCTGCAATCACCTGAACTGGTAAACCTGCTGGTTGATGGAGAAGGTGAAGCCATGGGGTCCTGAGCTGGAGGACAAAGGCCTCCATCACAATCCACCACCATCCAAGTACATCCTAAGGGCTCTAATGCTACAGGCATCTTTGGCCATCCTTGGTCAAAATTTCAGGGGTTCAATATATTGGACATATTGAAAATATATAAAAAACAGATGAAAATGTCCCTTTTCCAAACTAATAATGAGGCCCTGATTTATATATTGCGTGTTTATTAACCAAAGATTTTTCTTTCCTAATATTCACCAATGCAATGTGTGGCATTGGTCAGAGTTATGTATATCTTTCTTCCATATACTTTACAACCTCCTAATGCCTCTTAGTGCTGTTTTTCCTCTCTAAAGTATCTGAAGGATCCAGTGAGTGGTAAAATTAGTGTTATTTAGAACCAGATAAACTTGATTTCAATTACTCCATAAATATTGATTTATCTTAAAACAGTCTGGGACTCACTGGTTTTCTCTTAAATGCAGATATTAATAAGTGCTTCTTTGAGAATTGCAAAAGTCTAATGTATATGTGTGTACCACAGTGCCAAGTACATAATACCGTAGCTACTTGTTAAAGGATTACCATTCTTAGTTATTTTTTTAATCAATGAAGTAATCTTCCCTCTCCTTCCAGATTATTTTATTACAGGACTCATATTGAGTCCTACATATCTACATATCTACACAGGCACAAAAAGTTTCAAATAGGCACCAATATTGGAAAAATCCTTCCTAAAGCAAACTAGCTGAATTTCAATTTCAGTACTGCTTTTAAAGATAAGTTCCTACACCTTATATAATAAGGTACAAAATAATGCAAGAAGAAAATACTAAAACTACATATCAGTAAATGAAGAGAATTTAGAATTGTCTAACACCCAATATTTTTCCACTCCTTCATAATCAGATCAGAATTTCCTTGCTGTAAGGGCTTGAAATATGTACTTTAAGAATACAGTACAGTGCTCTCTTTTTGAGCCCCAATATATCCTCAAAGATGTGATTCTTGCCTGAAAGAGCCATAGAACCAAGGACATCTCACTCTTACCAAGTTTTGATGCCCATAAATTATGCCCAGTATAGAACTAAGGTTCTGGGATAGCCCAGAACCTTAGTCACCATACACAGAACACAGGCTTGATAACCACACTGCTAAATGATGCTAGGTTGAGAAACAGCAAGCGCAAAATCCTGTATTGTGTTACATTACAAAATCATAGGAATATGTAGCTATGTGAATTACAATAGGTTTCATTCAATATTATTACACAGTGGTCTATTGGAAAAATACTGAAGAATATAGGATCATAATATTGAAATAAGTAAAATTTCCAGACTGAGTTATTACAAGATTCTCATATTTTCCACTTTCTTAAGACTTGCACTCTAAATATGTCAAGCTTGCATCTAGTTCTTATACCAGATAAATTAAATAAAACTGTAAAAGCCTTTTGTTACTCAACTAAGATTGATTAAAAACCATCTCCCATCAAACGTATGAAAAAAATCAATTATTATTAGGAAAATTCAAATAAAAACAACAATGATGTACCATCATACACAGTGAAGATGGCACATATCAAAAATAATGGGAACAATCTCCGTTGGCGGGGATGTGGTCAGATAGGAACTCTTATCAACTGCTGGTTAGAATGCTGCCTGGTTCGACCCATATGAAAAACGTTATGCGGGGATCTCATTAAATTAAAAATTGAATTTCCATCCTACCTAGAAATTCCTTTTTTGGGTATTTATACCCAGGACAAAGAGACTTTCATTCAAAAGTAGCTTTTCATTGCAGTACTCAGTTCAATGGCTAAGACTTGGAATCAACCTATATATCCAACAACAGACGAGTAGATCATGAAGAATTGGTCCAAATATGCAATAGACTACTACATAGTTATAAGAAATAATTTGATCATGCAATTTGCATCAACATGGTTGAAACTGGAAGAAATTATGTTAAAGTAAGACAGAAATGTATAATACAGAATAATATTACTTATATGTGGTATTTAGAAAAACTGCATGAAGAAATGCAATGGTGAAATGGGAGTTATCTCTAACATCCTTGTCCTCAAAATATAGTGATGAGAAGGAAATAAATTGAGTGGAGGTGGATAAATACAAATATGAAAGAATGGGTGTCAGTAGTCAAGCAGACTCAGGTGCACTGTTGGAGATAAAAAATGAGGGAGAACAGAACAAAATATCCAAGAGATCTAAACTTTAACAATCTAAATTTACTCTACAGGCAGGCCAGGGGGCAAAGGGTGGATAATACTCCAGGAGTATATAGGATATACTCCAAGTTCATTGGTGGAAGGAGGTCAATACTGATGAAATTGACCCTGATTCATTGTATGTCTGAAACCCAACTATGAAGGACTTTGTAAATCAGAATGATTTAAATTCAATTCAATTAAGACAATCTCCCATCGAATTTAAAAGAAGACATGGAAAATTTCTTTGGTAGCTATATTTGCTCTGGTAAGTGCTTCAAGACCTTTGATCAAAAGATCTAACATCTACTACAATGAAATTAGTCAAATTAGTACTAAGCTAGATTGTTTGAGGAGAATCTTATCTCTGGACAGTAGCACAGTTCAATCTTTAAATAATTGAAAAATAAATAATAAGAAAATATTGAGAAAAGATACTCTTGAATAGTTCTATTTTACTTTTGAATAAATTGCTTTTCTTTATTATTGATAACATTAAGCGAGCATTGATACTACTTCCAAAATTTTTCAACCCTACACAAGTTTATGGTCAATTTCACACACCTGCTGCTTCTCTTCTACCTCAGAACATGAGATATGCTTTTGATGGTCATATTGTCTTAAGATCTAACTTCTGCTCTGCACTCTTCCATCTTTTGCAGAGCACATTTAAATCAATTAACTCTTACTTATTCTCTGCTGCAATTTCTTTTCCATAATTTTACCCAAAGATTATAAAGATGTTCAAGATTCTTCTCCGAAGAAAGCACAGGAACAATGAAAAGAAAACAGGGGCCTTACTGATATGAAAACAACTGGGAAAAATATCATCCAGCAGGTGTTAGATAACTGCTTCAAAGAAATGAAATAGGATCAGGGAGCCGGGAGGTGGCGCAGGAGATAAGGTGTCTGCTGCCTTGCCTAGGATGGACCACGGTTCGATCCCCCGGTTCCCATATGGTCCCCCGTGACTGCCAGGAGCGACTTCTGCCAGGAGTAACCCCTGAGCGTCACTGGGTGTGGCCCAAAAACAAAAACAAACAAAAAAAAGAAATAGGATCTGGTTTTATGCCCCAAAGATACAGAGTGAGATAAGAGTGCTTACATGGTCTTGTTATTTTTCAAAAAATTAATACATATTTATAAGAAAATAAAGATTATTAATAATTGAGGAATGTACAATGAACATGCATTGCAAGTATAGAAAATATCAGAACATTTTGAAGAGGATGCGTTTTTGCATGAGTAAAGGTGAATGGAGGTCAAGGCTAGCACCACTGTGAAATTTCCATTGAATGTTAGTGTCTGGCCAGGGTTTTTAAATCTGTCAGTTTAACCTTGGCCTATAGCCAATAGAATGCAACAGTTTCTCCCTGGAAGATGCTTTAACACCTTTCAAAAGACAAGCTTGAAATCAGTTTGTTTTAGTATGTCATGACACTGGAAACCGCTTTAAATTTTAGTTGGGTGGGAAAAGGGTCAAAGAAGCAGAAAGCTATCACACTCCAATGTAATAAAGCTTCTTGCTTAGTAGCACATACTTCTTTTATCCCTCTAGTTTTCACCCTAAATAGTTAAAACCATTACAAATTTAACATGCCCTACCATATCTATTATCTTTATACAGTAGGTCAATTTCTGTCTTCACCACTTAATGAAAACACTGCTACCAAACTTCACAAGTGTGTCTCATCACCAAATGCACTGGACATTTTAAAATCTCTCTTAAATATTCTCTACTACATTTGCCACTGTCTTGCCTCCTCTTTGAAATATCTACTCATTTAGTGTGTGTGGCAGTAAAACTGTGGTTGTGCTTTAGACCTCTAATGGTACCTTCTTGCATTTTTTAGGTTTTTCTTCTTAGGTTCTCAAACCCCACTCCCAGCCCTTCTGCCATTTAAATGCCAATCCTGTGATCTATTCTAGCCATAACCTACCCCATAGGTTTGACTATCTTCTTGCTACCTAGACTCTAATCTCCCTGCCTGTTTTCTAAATACCCAATTTCCAGTATTATCTATTAACTATAAAATATAGCTCAACAATGAATTTAATTTTCTAACCAAGTGAAAGGTAGATAGAGGCTCTTTCTGTTGATAGAAATTGAGAATGGAGACCTGACTTAAAACCAAAACCTAGTGAAAAGAAACAGGGAATGCAGACAAGCATACCACCATATGAGTATAATGGAGTCATTATATAAACAGCCAACTAGAAAACAAACAAAAAACTAAGCACTTAAGTAGATATGCAATATAATGGAATATTTCTACTTCACTGTGAAGATGATTACTATGTTTATTGAAAATATATACATTCAAACCTATCTACAACATAGCACTCAGTACAGTAGCCAGGATATGGAAACAACTCAAATGATCAACAACAAATGAATAAATAAAGAAATTGCACACCAAATGCATAGTAAAATACAATGAAGTTCTAAAAAGGATGAGTTCATTCAGCTCAATGCAAAGAATATGAAACTGAAAGCTATGTTTTAAGCAAAATGAGAAAAGAATAACAAATATCAGGTGATCTTATTCTTTTGTAAAATATAGAAAAATAAAATTAGGCAATTGCCAGTATTAAATAATGGTAAAATTATCAACAAACAATGGTGCATGAGGACTGTGGGGATAAATGAAGATCAGATCAGAGTTGACATATAGAAAAGAGGGGAGGTTCATGTAAACTCATGGTGGTGGAGGTGGTATGGTAGTGTGCAGTAATGTTTTACATCAATTCTATAATTGTATTAACTTTTTAACCATATCATAAAAAGTTTAATAAAAATAATTTATATTGCACACTTGTGCATGATATAAAGGGAAATATTTAAAAGCATTTATAAGATTATACATGGAAAATCGTATCCAAGAAAATACAAAATTCAATAATATTCTTGACATTTAGAAGTATAATTTAATGTGAGAGATAAATAGAAATGGTTTCACATAAAAGTACAAGGACAGTTTGGTAGCACAAAGGAAGTTTAGCTAAAGCCACATTTAGGAACAGAAATCTGAGCTAAGATTTGTTTTTTTTTTTTTGTTTTTGGTTTTTGGGCCACCCCCAGTGACTCTCAGGGGTTACTCCTGGCTATGCACTCAGAAGTCGCTCCTGACTTGGGGGACCATGTGGGAAACTGGGAGATCGAACCGTGGTCCATCCTAGGCTAGCGCAGGCAAGGCAGGCACCTTACCTCCAGTGCCACTGCCCGGCCCCTGAGCTAAGATTTTGAGTAAAAATTATAATATTACATTGAAACTACCTAAAATGTGTTTATTTCAGGAAATGCGAATAATTAAAACTGAAGATAGCTTTATAGAATAAAGCAGAAAAGGACAACAGAATGCAGATGAAATCAGCTTTAAAAAGATTGGGCAGTCAATCACAACTTACACGATTATTAATCAACAGGACTAAAACAAATTTATAAGGGTAAATGAAGGCATTAGATTGTTTTTGAATTTGGAGAGTTGGAGGAACCCACTTAATGATGCTCAGTTTGAAGTTCTTCCTGGCTCTGTACTCAGAAAATTTTCCAGACAAAATCAGGTGCCCAAATGGGATGCCAGGCATCAAACGTGAGCCATCCACATGCATAGCAAGAGTCCTAACAACTGTTCTATTGTTTGGAACTCATTTTACCCGCAAAGGAAGTATAACAGCTATTTAAAAATTGTCCTTTGAAAGAATAAGAATACAAATACATTTTGCGCTTATTGTATTTCTCGTTGATACATTATTTCCATTTCTTTGACCAGTCAATACATCTCTCAACAAATAGTCAGAACTTACTCTTCAAGACCCCATTCAAGAACACAAGAGATGAGCATGACATGAAGCTTACAGAAAATCTTAAGTAATCTAGTAGTCCTTATATGCTTAGCTTAACTTTCAAAATGATTTATATTTACTGTCATCCCTGCCATTTATTTTTCATTTTAACTAAAGCTTGTACTTAGATTATGACCTTAATTCCCTCCATGTCATTATGAATTATATACCAGATATGATGACTTCCTACTACTCTCTTTGATGAGAAAGGTTTATTATTTTTTGCATTTTACATAACATATCAGTAAAGTATTGATTATGTAGAGAATAGATCTAAGGTTCTAAAAATATTAAGAGGGCTTTTTTAATACTGGCTCAGGAAAAAAAGATCAAGATAGAAGAGAAAACTGTAGTGGTGTTGGGTAGGTTAAAAAAAACAGGCCAATACAGAATTGGAGATAAATTCAACATGGTGATCAATATTACTACCTATTACAAGAAGCATATGCTATCACCTTCTAGTTTTGAATAGCTCTAGTAAAACCACTAATGCTACTTATCCCCTGGGATAATAAACCTTTCACTGTTTTGCTTTATAAATTTAGCTTGAAATCTTATAGCACATAAGATCTTTTAAGAGAAGATCATATGCTAAATTTTTATGATTTAATAATCTCACATGAAGATATCTGTATGATACTGTACATTCTGGAGGAAAGCTACATCAATATTTGAGGAAGGATTCAATAATGAAGAATAAAATATAAATATAAATTATACTCACATCATAGACTTTTAAACATAAAGGCAAATTTCCCAATATTTCTGTTATGCAAAGTTTTTACTTTTACCCCAAAATTACAAACTTTTTATATGTAGGTACCTTGAATAATTCCAATATTTTGTTTGTACCCCAAAATTTAAACAACCTACAGATAAAATAAAAACATCTATCCTAACACAAGACTCTAGCAACACTGCACAGGACAAGGACAAAAACAAATCTCTGATAAAATAGATAAAGGCTTTCACATTTAAAGTTAACCATAATCAACTCCCACAGATAGAATTGTTGAATGGGCCGTCAAGATATGTAACTATTAATCAACTATCTATTTTCTCTTATTTCTAATCCAGTATCTAGAACTCTTCTGACAGCCAACAACTAAAATCTAGGTATATCACATTGAGCAAATTCCAAAAAAGGAAGGGGAAGAATAGGAGTGGAAGGAGAAGAAAGAAAAATAGTATTTTTATTTTTAATTACTCAAGAACAAACATGAATGAAAAAGTATGGAAACATTTCTAGAAAAAAATGAAAATAATTCCACAGAAGCAGTTAAAGACTTTGAACCCTGAGCAAAAGTAAGCAATCCACCAATAGATAAGCAACAAAACCTAAAAATTCTGAGGGTCTGGCACATTTCCTATTGACATAAAGTGTCATGAAAGGGGTTGTGTCAAATATAGTGTCTAAATCCCCTGGAACAAAACGTGCACCAGAAATAATATGCCCAAACTTATTGCTTTGAAAACCAACAGGTGTCAAACTAATGCATAACTTCAGAGGGGAACCCATAAACTGCTGGCAAAAGGCCCTGTACCTTTATACTCACAATTTGTCCCAACTGGGGTCTCCAGCAGCTTGAGAACTGGCACACTAGGTGATGGCTCTGTAGCAAAAAGCTTTTTCAAACTGCTTTTTTTTTTTCAGCACTTAAATCTGAGCTGTAACATTTGGCAGGTTTCCTTGCTAACATTTGGCAATAATTGTTTATCAAATGCTAACAAGGAATGCTGCCAAATGTAACAGCTCCGACTGAAACATCTAAAATATAATATTGAGTCAAAAGTCTGCAGACATGTGCTCAATCCTTTCCGACTAATCCTAGAAATAGGATTCGGTGTCCTTGGTTATTAGATCATGTTGGACCATAACAAAAATGCACTAGGGACAAGATTCCCTCTCCTCTGCCCTTTGTATTATTCCTGTTTATTTTTAAGAGAGCTTGTGGGAGAGAGAAATGCAAGATAAACATGGATTGAAATTTATAGTAAGCTGGGGACCACATACATTATAACTTCATCAATTTGGATGCAAATTTATGAACCATCAGGCAACAAAACCAAGACATGAATAATTTTCATGGCCAAATTATAATTTAATCTATTTTTTATTTCTTTGAAGTTTTGTATTGAGGCACCATGATTTACAAAGTAATTCAGAATTGAATTTCAGGCCTCTGATGTTTTATCATCAGTCCCATCACCAGTGTCATCTTGCATCTACCCATATCCATGGGTTCCCTTCATACCCTAACCTATCTACTTGAGGACACATTTTTAAGTGTGGTTGCTTTATTTTGGATCTCATTATTTCAGTGTTGTTGATTCTGATTTGAATATCAGACAGTTGCTCTCATCTATACCCCCAATGTATCAAGGACCTTGCCTTCCTTTATCTTTTCTCCTCTAATTCTTTATTATTCAGGTCTTCTTACTATATTTTGAGGTCAATATATTTTAATGTAATTTAATTTATTTTTAATTTTTATTTATTTATTTATTTTTATTTAAACACTGTGATTACAAACATGTCTGTATTTGGGTTTCTGTCACAAGAAAAACACCACCTTCACCAGTGCAACATTCCCACCACCAATGTACCCCATCTCCCTCCAACCACACCTCCTGCCCGTATTCAAGACAGGCATACAGGATAAACCTGCTGTGAGAAAACATCCGGGAGAGGTTCTAGAACCACCAAACTCCATGTTACCACCCAGCTCTCTTCCACTAGGCCACCTCCACCAACTTGAAGTCAATACTTATCCCTCCCTTAATACTTAATCCTCTGATTCTTGAGTGAAAATGGAGACTATCATAAGACGCAACATAAGCCAGAAGACAGCCAAGCATAGGATGATCTCACTTATCAGTGGTGTATATTAAAAAAAAAATGTGAAAGAAGGAACGCAAGGGCCTAAACATTTAAAGTGACATGCCATTGAATTATATTCTTGTTTTCTTGTATTAGTTTTGTTTGTTTGTTTGTTTGTTTGGTTTTTGGGTCACACCCAGCACTGCTCAGGGATTACTCCTGGCTCCATGCTCAGAAATCACTCCTGGCAGGTTCAGGGACCATATGGGATGCCATTTTTCTAACCAATGACCTTCTGCATGCAAGACAAACGCCTTATCTTCATGCTATCTCTCCGGCCCTTATTAGTTTTGTTAAAGTTCTTTTTTGGTACTGGAAGCTATTCTTCACAAGTAGAACATTTTTTGCACAGTTTAAATACTTGATTTTTTTCTTCTCTATTCAATATACCAGACCTTAAAGAATAAGGTTCGACTGCCTGCTGTTGAGAATATCCATTACATGTAATTGTATAAAAGTCTATATTTAATATCTTTGTGGCAAACCATTTAGAACAAATTTAGAACCAATGCTTTTCAAGTAAATTGAACATACTCAATTAGATTCTGATACCTGATATGCTAACTTTGAATTTTGCTTATCTATTCATCAAAATTGTCTTTTTTGGGAAGGGTTGGTCACACCAGGTGATAATCAGCGGTTACTCCTGTATCTGCGTTCAGAAATCTCTCCTGGATTGGAAGACCATATTGAACCACAGTCCATCCTAAGTCAGCGTGTGCAAGACAAACACCCTACTGCTTGCACCATTGCTCCAGGCCCCAAAATTGTCTATTATAGAATCTTGCCCAGGTTTTGGGGGACCTGATGTTAGCTACATTGAAAGGATCCAAACTACTTGTCATCAGAAGACTTCTATGATTCAAACATTCAGACATTCAATAATCTTTTATTGCTGCTTCACAAGAATCCTGAAAAATAAAATAGGAAAGACACTGCCTTATTTATACTCCTCTACTCTCATATCCTCAAAAACTATTGGTCAATGTCAAGATATTATTTGAATGAAATTGTAAGAGTTTTACAGATTAAATAATAATTATTTTTATATGTATTGAATGAAAGATTTTATTTAAGCTCTCTCCTAAAGGTCTTTGAGAAAACCACATTTTATACACTATCATATCAGACAAACACAAATGAAACCATTTCCTCCCTTCATAATGAAGCCTTTAATAGCAACCAGATGATTTAGAAATGAGATTGTAGCAGTAGAACGACTGGAACAAACAGAACCAAGGCTCTTCATTGTATGATTAATGAAAGATTTTTGACATTACAATAAAATTATCTAGAATTCTAAGGAACATTTATTTTCGGTTAGGATAAAAGAGTCATTGAAACATTTTTTTTATTTCAAGGTATCTGAATTTCCTTGAGTAAAATGAGAGTTAAAAGATATTCGTGTCCCAGAGGGATATTATGGTGGATGACACATATTTTCCTTACATGTAGTAGAACCATGTTTAATCTTTGGTATCAAAAATGGTTCCTCTGATCTCACCAATATGATTTCTAAGAACAATTCAAGAGCAAGCAATAAATACTACCAGGTATAGCCTAAAAATCAAAATCAAATTTAAATAAAAATAAAATCATATTGGAGCTAGATCAGTGGTGCAAGTGGAGGGGGTTTGCTTGCATGCTCTAACCTAGACAGCACCAGGTGTGGCGCAAAAACCAAAGCAAAAAATAATATATATATATATTATTTGATGAATATCAAATATATCTACCACTCTATCAGACTCCCCATGTAAAACTAAGTAAGAAAATTAGTATTAAAATTAATTGCAAAAACCAAAAATATGACTTGAATTTCAAAGGTCTTACTAAAACCTCTTCTTTCTGCTCCATTCTTAAATTGTGTCCAGGGATGAAAGCAATATCTCCTTGTCAAGAGAAAATAGATTTTCCCTCAGTTATTTTTTCCCAAAAAATACTGTAAATGGTTCATCTAAAGTTGAAAGTGAGAAGAATGTCTGGCCTATCCTTTCCTTCACCCTATTTCTCATTGAGAATGACATAATATAGAAATAACAATTAGGCATATAAGTGAACCTCTACATAAATTATTCTCTACAATATAGTATCTAGTTTAAAGAAATCTGAATTAGTTCTAGTAGCAACTGATTCATTATTCATTATATTCATTGTCAAGGAATATGTCTTTCATAGTTTGTATAAGTGAAATAATTTAGTACTCTCTAAACTATGATTTCCATTTCTACTTAGCCAAGTAAACTTCCATTCAGGCTATGTAAAACCATGTTGCCTTTCTAAATGGTAAAGTAGCTTGCATTAAGGAGAATATGATTGGGATGTTGCCATTTTTGCTGTATTGAGGCCAAACCAGCTCTAACAGTACATTTGTTTAGAAGAGTTCTTTATTATTTTTTAAACAGATGTCTTACTGACGCACAATTGACTATTTATGCTAGCTTTCTGTAAAATATCTGAGAAAGTCCAAAGTAACAATGAAAAATGATTGTGTTTAGAAAATCAAGTAAATCCAATAATATTTCTGACAGAATTGATTACAATAATGTCAGATGCTTCTCTCCACTCTTATTAAAAGTTATTTCATACATAAAGAAAATGAAATATGTTGCCTGTCACTTGTAAATTGTGCTGAAAATCTAAAAAGATAATTTAAAGATTTCCAGGTGAAAAAAAAAACAAATGGTTTATTTTATTTGTCCAAAAACTATATTAGGAGCTTTCTGCTATCTCAGTAGGAAAGCCCAAGAGTGGAATAGGAATATAAAGTCAGTTATGAAATTTCTTCAAGAACCACGATTCCTGAATTATATATGCATATTTATATATGTTATAATAGACAGTGATGACATTTATCACATTAATAAAATGTTCAAGGTATATTATGGTAGTTTTTATTACAAATATTAAATCAAATGTTTGACATTCAAAAACCTAGAATCAAATTTCCATCTGCCCCACTCACTAATTCTAAGACTTAAAAAGTCACTTATCCTCTTGAAACTTTCATTTTTCTCCTTTTAAAAAGCAAGCAATCAATAATAATGACCTTAGTAGTTCATGAAGTGGCTAAGTGTATAACATATGCAAATAAGTTTTCTGATACTTTGCACAAGCTAATCATTCAATAAGCTCTATCTTTATCATTATCTTAGGACATTATTAAATGTCCTAAGAGCTAGTAGCATAGGTATTTAAAAT
>PVKC010015387.1:0-21497 GCA_004027635.1 Crocidura indochinensis
AAAAAAAAAAAAAAGAAAAGAAAAAAAAAGAAAAAGATTTCAAGCCCTTACATATGCAGAATCTGATATGTTTTATTAGCATTAACAAATGTCATTAGATAGACTTTCACCATGCCACCCCCTAAAAATTTAAAGGGGTAAATTCTCTTAGGGAAGCTTAATGCAGGCAGATGGTTAGGGGACCCTGGTGATAAGCATCTTGGAAATTATTAAGCTTAAGAAGAAATTGCCTAGCCCAAGGCATGAGGAACCTAAGTTTTTTGTTTGTTTTTGGGCCACCATTGATGCTCAGCTTACTCCTGGCTATATAATCCATCCTGGCTAGGAGGATCCTATGGGACACGGGGAATCTATCCACAGTCCGTCCTGTATCAGCCTCGTGAAAGGCAAACGCCCTACCACTGCGCTATTGCTCAGCCCCAAGGAATGTAAATTTTTGACATGCAAATAAATCTTGGTCTCTTTGGAGTTAGAAAAATTGAAGCAGTGCCCAGATAAGGTTGGGTCTCTCTCTCAGAAGTGAAAAACAACAGGAAAAGCTAAAGGTCCTAAATAGTGGACAAGACACCAACAGTTCAAGGCTCCCTTTGTATTATCACCCAGATTAATTCATGTTCGTTAATTATCGAATTATCGAGGTTCACTAATTTCGAAGAAAATATATATGAACTTCTCCCAAAAGCCAATCGATTTTGGCTTTTGTTTGTGTTTTTGTTAGAGATACTTGTGTTCTCTCTTGATCACACATCTGCCTTTCTTGCTTGTCATATTTTAAATATAAATTATAAATATAAATAGTTTATATTTTAAATATAAACTATTTCATGTCACTAAAATTATAATTATATTTTGAGGGACAAATAATATAGGTTTATACTTTTACAAAGACCATGAAATGCATGTTTTCTCTAGTAAGATGCATATCATGGAACTAGATACAAAGTGAGGGATGAGGAGCTCAAATAAAGACTTTTTGGCAATACCAACTGTTAAAAAAAAAGAAGGCAAGTTATTGTGTATATTAAGCAGGTACTAATACAGAAAAAAATATATTAGCAGAGAGGAATGCCTAGAGTGTGAAATAGGAATGGAGGGAAAAACAAAAGGGAGTTGGCATTCAAATAATATGCTATTAAGAGTTAAAGTAGGCTAACACATATAAAGTGACCATTAGGTTGAGAGCTAACAGATATAAATAGTTTGAAGAGTCTGGAAAAATCTTAGAGTTTTAGATAGAATTGTGGCTGCCCTCCCCAGCACCCCAATTAATCTTTAACTTTAGGAAGTAGGAAGAGAGCATAGGAATCTCGGTGTGTTATAATAATAAGGTGATGGAAAAATGAAAATCTATAGCAGCTTTGCCATCATCAAGTTATTTCTTACACAAACTATTCTTTACAATTCTCATTCTTCTTTCTGTCTAAATATTTGTTCTTAACCAGAATTATGCATAAACAAGATGATTTTGATTTGCATTAGGAGCGATTATAAATGGTTGCAGTTATCTGAATATGTTTATCCTTAGTAAACAGTGTCAAAAACTGCAAAGACCTAGCCTCCTCAGGTTCTCACATTTAGCCTAACACTATCACATGGATGTTCGTAAGCAGGAGACACCAGGTTAAACCAAAGCACTTAAGGCAATGGCATTGGTCAGAATATCTACATTTGAGGACCTGAAGTTAGAATCTTATGTAGGATGATGTGGATTTGATCCCTGTTATAAATAATAAATACAAAAATAAAAATTAATATTCATATATTTTAATTATTTCTAAAAGCCAACTCTAAAGGATTTTGCAGTTAATTGATACCTTCATATGTAGTAGATTGCACTTCTTTAGAGAAATTTTAAGTTTAGGGAATCTAACCCATTTATAAGAGGAAGTCAGATGTGCTCTCTTGAGTTCCAAAGGAACAAATTTCATTTATTGTTACTATGCAGTTCAGCTCTGGAGGGAGTCCCTGTAACTTGCAGAGAAGTAAGCAAACTTGTCCGTTGCTCTGGAGGAAGATACTCTATCTTCTTAAGCTGGTATGTTTGAATATTCTGGAAAAAGTCAGTCTGCCCCTAAACTTATCAAATATTGAAATACGTGGCACTCTTGGAAAAAGTTGTCACAAAAAAACTAAAACTCTTATATGAACTTATACACAACTGTTCAAGAGTTTATAAATGTATTATCCTTAGTAATTATACCCATTTATCAATTGTTTAAAAAATTCACAAATTTGTGTTTGAAACTATTTTACAAGCATTTGAATATAATATTCTATTTTTATTTCCAAATATTATTTTGAATTTATAATTTAAAATAGTATAGGAGGTATATATAGGAAGCTCACATTATGATCAAAAAGAAAAATTATTTATGGTAAGAAAGGTTAAGATATTTTTATGTCTTCCTAAGGTCTTCTTCGAAGATACTTATTTCCAACATTTCAAATACATACATCGAAAATGCAAAAATAACTTTAGATGAAATGATGTTTTTTTGAGAAAACTTCACAGGTTTCTTCTTCATGTCTGTTCAGCCAATAACTTGCTCCCACAAAAAGCAATTTTTAAATGTTTAATGATTTATTTTGAAGGCTGCTTCTAAGACAAATCTTCAACTACCACTTTTAAATATACAAATTAAAGGATTACCAATTAATTCAATTTTGAAAGATAATTATATCCCCTTTTCACATTTATTATCATAAGGATATGGAATGTTAAATCCTGACTTAATCACAACAAATAATATCTCCTATTTTACCACTCTTTCAGCTAAGTATTTTAACATCTTGAGTACAGCTTCCTTCACCTTCACTAACTTTACCCTTCCAGCTCCTGTTCCTATATTGATAGCACTTCTTTTGTTTTATGAAATCATAATTAAGTATTTTATGTTTGCTTAGTAACAACATTTCTCAAATCCAACTGCACATCAGAGTCACCTGGGAATGTTGAAGAATACTCTTGCCCTACTGTTCTCACCAGAATACTAATTTAGTAGCTCTGAGGGAGTTAAGGTATTGTTACTCTTCAAAGCTCCATAGAGACTCAAATGTTCAATCAAAACTGAGAAATAAAGTCAAGAGGGTGCTTCAGTTAGCAAAATATCAATAAAATAATTTTAAATAATCAAGACTACATAAATGTTCATAGCAGCAAGCAACTGCTGAAACTAAATTCTATATTTTTTAAAACTTTTTTGGGGGGTTTTTTTTTGGGCCACACCCATTTGATGCTCAGGGGTTACTCCTGGCTAAGCGCTCAGAAATTGCCCCTGGTTTGGGGGGACCATATGAGATGCCAGGGGATCGAACCAAGGTCCTTCCTTGGCTAGCGCTTGCAAGGCAGACACCTTAACTCTAGCACCACCTCGCCGGCCCCTAGATTCTCTATTTTAATGTGAACTTTTTTGTTCAATTTATTTATTTTCTTAGATTTCTCATTATTTTCTGTTCCTGGACTATTTATCTTTTATACCAAACTCTTCATTATTAATTTCATTGTGCTTACTCATATTATCATAGATGCATTTTTTAGAACTCAAGTATACTACTGTTCTGATGAAATATGAATACTGTTATAGATACACTCCCTGAATCTTACTTCACTTAAATCTATTGTTTCTGATGTCATCATATGTGAAAAAGATAGCAAAAACATACCTCAGTGTGAGAAAAAAAGAAAGGCTACTCCTGGCTCTGTGCTTGGAGGTATATCTCATATTTATTGTTCAGAACATGCAGGGCTGGGTATCAAACCATATTTGCACACCTGCACATATTTTTTTCACCCACCCCCTGCACATATTTTTTTAAACTCCTGTGCTAATTCTTCATTGCATGGAAGTGAATTTTTAAAAATGATACAATGGATGAAGTAAAGTTTACTTCATGGTGGAATAAAATACACATTATTTTTTGTTTCAAGATAGCTTTATTTTTTTTAAATATCTTAAACTTTGACTAGTGTAGAAAAGAGAAAGTTTTTTCTTTATAGAAATTATTTCATTATTTTAGGATCTAACTTGCAAATAAAATTTAATAATAGATTTTCTGTCATTTTTATTTATTTAAATATATCTTGATTTGGCTGGAGAGATAGCATGGAAGTAAGGCGTTTGCCTTTCATGCAGAAGGACGGTGGTTCAAATCCTGGCATCCCATATGGTCCCCCGTGCCTGCCAGGGACGATTTCTGAGTGTAGAGACAGAAGTAACCCCTGAGCATTGCCAGGTGTGACCCTAGTGCGGTACTAAGGCTTACAAAAACGTGCTCAGTGGACTATATAGGATCCTAAGAATTGAATTCTGGTCACATATATGCAAGACAAGCCCTCTACCAGCTGTTCTGCCACCTCCATAATTATTTTTAATCAATTTTTTAACTCTAAGAGTGGGTGATAAAGTAATATTTGCAGGAGCTATTTTTGTGTGTGTGTGTGTGGCTTTTTAGGCTACACACTGTGACACTCCACTTAGGAGTTACTTCTGGCTATCCACTCAGAAATCGCTCCTGAATTCTTTGTTTGTTTTGTTGGGTAACATCTGGAGGCACTCAGAGGTTACTCCTGTCTCTGCACTCAGAAATCACTCCTGGCAGACACGGGGGACCATATGGGATGTTGGGATTTGAACCACTGTCTGTCTTGGATCAGCTGTGTGCAAAGCAAACGCCCTACTGCTGTGCTATCTCTCAGGCCCCAGGGATTGATTTCTGAGCGCATGCATAGTCAGGAGTAATCCCTGAGCATCACCTGTGTAGCCCATAAACAAACAAACAAAAAAGTTCCTGTGAGCTAATAGATAATATTTTGCTAATAGATATTTTTAGGATTTTACTAGTTTTATAAGATGAAGCTATCTCCTAAATATATTTAACTAAAAAGTCAAATTATTAAAAATTGACATATCCTTTATTTTACTGTTTTTTAATTTTTATTGTGGTCAAAGTGAATTACAAATCTTTCACAGTAATAGTTAAGATACATAGTGATAATGAATAAGGAGAATTCTCACAGCTAGCATTGGACTCCTTCCCTTTTCCCAGCATATGTCCCACTTCTCCCTCCTTTACCCCCCAGGATGCTAGTGGACTGACTGGTCCCCACTTGTACAGCTTGTAGATTGGATATCAATTTGGTTATTGTAGACTTTTGGTTTGGTGTTCAAGTCTGATCATTTTTTATTTCCATTAAATGTTCATAACTGTGCCTAAATTCATTCAATAAATTGACAATAATCCTTTGGCTCCTTTCCAAAACTTTATATGCTCTTGTTACATTTCATTATTAAAATGTTGAAAGTGACTTTCTCTTTTATGGATTATTCTAATTTAATTTTTAAAGATTTATTATTTTGAGATTCAAGAAATGCAATAATTATGGTACAACCACAATCATGGTGATAGTAATAATCATAACAATATTGTTAATAATGAATCATAAATCAATGTAAATGACGTTGATAAAGGCAAACATTTTGGAAGATAGTATGTGATTGATTATCTGGTAAATACAAAATGATATGCTATATTGTTAAATATAGTTGATACAGGGCAAAGCTTTTGAGAAGTATTTAAGGAACTCATTATTTAGGTTTTTGAGCATGACCTTTCATCCTATACTCTCTGAGCCAGTGCATGTCTGCACCCTCTGTGTGCACTTGAAAGGAACACCTGATCCTTCCCAATTAAGGCCTTCACCTGTGGTGGTCAAGCTTTTCTCCCATCAATTGCTGCCTTTAACACTCTCTATTTCCCTGAGAATCTTCTGTAACCAGAGAATCAGCACAAAAAGGCAGTTAGCCCAGGATTCTGAATTATTCAGACACAAGCAGCACTTGAAGAAATATATTTGACTTTCTTTTCTTGGCTATCAAGCATTCTGTTGTAGTCTTGGGAGAAACATGGTCACCAAGATAGGACTGGCTAGAGCTGTTTTGTTTTCCCAAATGATCAGTCAGTATGAAAGGTATGAAAGAATAAGGCATAGAGGAGTTTCTTTTGAATTGAGCAAGCAAATGAACAAATAACCCAAAAGTGTATTTGAGTGAGAGTTAGTTGATATTTTGCTGTATATATTTTGCAAAACTAGGTTTGAATTTTGAGAATCTCATTTCTTACGAAATGCTTTCAATCCTGATCATGCCGTAAAACAAATAAGAATGTAGAATTGAAGTTCATTCAAACAAGATCATCTCAACCACTTCAATCCACAGTCAGTCCAGGCACTTTCCTTGGTAGGGTTTCTCACTGGTTTCTATGATCAACTCCTTCCAGTGGTACAACTATTACAAACATGGTAATATTCACATAAAAATAATGGGAGTTTCACTTTATTTAGATTTTGTTGGGTGACTTCTCTGGCTAAGGTTCAGGGCTTATTTTGGCTCTTTTTCAAGAATAAGAAATCAGTCCTCATGGTACTTGGGGAATATATGTGGTGCCAATGATTAAACTCTGATTGACTGCATCCCAGGCAAATGCACTACTTGCTGTAATATCTCTCTGG
The DNA here is from genome assembly GCA_004027635.1 of Crocidura indochinensis. NCBI lineage: Eukaryota > Metazoa > Chordata > Mammalia > Eulipotyphla > Soricidae > Crocidura > Crocidura indochinensis. The sequence goes on from PVKC010015387.1 coordinate 6,509, forward strand.
CCCACATTTAATTTTTTAAAAGTGAATGTGTAAGAGTTGACTTCTCCGTGACCTATGGAGAATGGGATAATTTATTTCCTCTAATCAAGGAACACAGCATGAAAAATTATTCTTAAATTGTCAGAATTTCCAAAATTTATCTGTCACATGAAATTTACATTGATGTGCACAAAATTCATTATTTTATTATAATAGCACCAAAAACGTTAACTTTCATTTCTTATATATATTTTTCTAGTTCACTGAATTGAGACAAAATAGGTTGTGATAATCAGCAAAAGTACCTGAATTGTGCTATTATAAGCAGTATTTATTTCTGGAGGAAATATTTGTATATATTGGTTGGGTTACTTTAATTACAAACTCAAGGCAAAAATGCCTTAGCCACTCTACTTTTTCAAGTGAAACATAGGTTTGAAAGATTAGATCAATCTAAATCACTAAGTAATTTCTGAAAAATATGAATATTAATAGGTTAATATTCCTATTATTGCTGTACCATTTAACAGTTAGAAGTTGTCTGGATATATTAGCAACTTGGATCTCCATCTTGCCTTTCTCATTAAATTTTCTCTTCTCCTTAGGCCCTCAGAGTAGAATCAGATAAGCATTATTGTGCTGACTACGCTCGCTCAGTAAAACCAAATAAATCACTACAACTGTCCCAAATTGGTATGTTAAAATACATTAAATAATTTAAAATTAAATAATATATTTCTATAGACAATCAGCATTCATTATTTTTGTCTAAAGCTTTATGATTTTATTGTCAGTAATTATGTTTCATTTTGTAAGAAATTACATAAAGCATTTACTAAAAATGTGAATGCAATAAATAATAAATGATAGTGAATCTTTAACATAGTTTGCTTGTGTTTTGTTTATTTATTTGTTTTTTCAAAAAAATATTTCCAAGAAATAAAATAAAGATATTCAATGATGTCCTTAAATGGGATAAGATGACTAAAACAAAGTCTTCTACACAGATCCAGGCAAAACTGATAAATATGTGTACAAATAGTCAAATAAAAGCTTTTTTTTTTGAGAATGTACTAAATGTTGTTATAGTTTAGGTAATTTGGTTATAATGTTTAACTTTATAATATTTATATAAAAGTTACTGATTTAAAAGTTAATAATGTTGATATAAAAATAATAAAGGACCTATGATCCTACACTTCTCTACTATGTCCTTTCTGATCTGATCTTCTTTTACAGTCATTACCCCCACAATTTGTTGACCAGTTTTACAATTCAAGATCAGGGGTTTGTCATTGTTTGACATATTGTATGAAATCGTTTGTTTTTCCCCACAGATAATTGAGATTATCTTGAATTTGTTCTCTTATTTTATTTAACATGATAGTGGAGGGTTGGAACTTTTTATTATAACATTTTTTTGTTTGTTTGGGGGCCATGCCTGACTGTACTCAGGTATTATTGCAGTCTGTGCTGAGGTCTGAGTACTGGCCGTACACAGAAGCCCACTTATTGTGCCTGGGACATGCCAGGGATTAAACCTAAGTTAAAGGATCTTATTAAAAGTATTACCTCTGGGACCAGAGAGATAGCATGTAAGGCGTTTGCCTTGTATGCATAAGAATGGTGGTTCAAATCCCGGCATCCCATATGATCCCCCGAGACTGCCAGGAGTGATTTCTGAGAGTAGACCCAAGAGTAGTTCCTGAGGACTGCTGTGAGTGACAAAACAAAACAAAACAAAACAAAAACAAAAAAGAAAAAAAGAAGTACTACCTCTTCTCTCCATCACAAAATATTAATAAGAAGTCTGAAAAAAAATTTCAACCTTTTTATTGCGAACCACTCTGTTTTCATCTTTTAATAATATTGGCAATTGCACAATAGAATAGAAACTCATATAATTTAATTCTTTATTAGAAAATCTAAAAATGCATTTAGAAATTGGGAGATTGATTTAAGGAAATGGACACTGCTAAAAACATCAATGTTGAAACATGTGTCTAAAACATGATCATAAATACCTTTGTTATGTTGGAGTGATGAAAGAAAAGAACAAAATATATAAAATATTTATTAGATTTTGGCTCATTTAACTTTATGGTTTCCTAAAGGTACTTAGGATGAATACATAAATGCATTATGATTTTTAAATAATTTTATTAACACTAACGTGAATTTATTTTAAAAATAAATTGGTTTGGGGGGGCCACGACCATTTGCATTCAGGGTCACTCCTGGCTATGCGCTCAGAAATTGCTCCTGGCTCGGGGGTACCATATGGGACATCGGGGGATCGTGTTCTGTCCTAGGCTAGCTCTTGCAAGGCAGACGCCTTACCTCCAGCACCACAATTCTGGCCCCATGAATAAGTAAAATTTTATTCACAGATTTTTTTCACAAAGTAATTTAAGTCTTCTTAATTCAAATACTACAGTACATGCTCAGCACCCACATTTCTTAATTTTCTGTCCCAATGAGGGAATGAGAAGAAAAGTATTGAAGATTTGTATATGTTTAAAATATCATAGTGACCTCAAACACTATTGAAGTCATTTTATGTTGTGAATAGATACTGCTTAGTGGCCTTAATATAAAAAATTGTTTCTGGGTTCAGCAGAATTGGACAGATTCAACAGAATCGCAAATGGGAAATGTTGAAATTTGCGTGGATGATTTAGTTGTATCTTTACATGTGGTAAAAAGACATTTATCCCTAGTCACAAAATGTTCTTTACGTTAGTATTCTTTTGTATTCCAACATATTCTTGATCTCTGATTAACTACTCTATTATCCATGAAAGGTGTTTTCAGCCTTATAATTATACGTCATCATAATTTACATATATCAGATGGTTAAATTAGGAAATAGATGAAACGAAAAGAAAAGTCTGAATTTCCTTTACCAAAGTTAGGCTATGTTCATATAGGCAGGACCATATTATAAAGGAGGAAAGATGTCTGCTGCCAAAGTATGATACTGTCTAACTAATATTTTATAACCTGAGGTCTTTATATTTTGCTTCTTTCCTTCCTCTTTACTTATTTGGAAGTATTTCATCTAAATCATTACTTGTTGGACAGTCCTTTGTGAATCATAATCTGTTCTGATACCACTATCAGTGAAAATGGTGCTGTCAACATTTATGTCAACTACGAGGTTGTAATTTTTGACAGTTATGTTCCTAGGCTTGATCTAAAACTCTTTGTTCACGTTGACAGAGCTGCTTGTCAGAGTCCCTTCTGTATGACACTACTAAGTGACTAAGGACTTGTTGGGACTCATTTTAGGAAGAAATCTCATTTCAAGTTTTCCCATTATATCTATGGCTCAAGTGAAAGCACTTCCTATGTTACCAAGAAATAATGAATGTGTAAGATCAAGGTCTTGGGTCAGCAGTAGGTTGCTGTGTAATGTTCATAAATATCAAGAGAAATAAAATATACCAGTGGTAAATCTTTCCTAAAGGCTAGATCTTGTCAAAAACCAATGAATAAATCTAAAACCCCATTAAAGGACATTCATATTACCACTTATTTCAAATACTATGTTCAACATAGCTTACTTCTTTTTCCAACTTATAAAAAATTATGCTCTAAGATTTTATGATTTGTATGACTAAAGTGCATCTCTTTCTCTCTGCTAGGTTATACACATCACTATGTCCCAAATGTGTTGTTTCTTCTCTTCTACATTTTTCATCATATAATCAATGTTCACAAAATGCAATTATACATCCTATTCAACTTTAAAGAAAAGCAATTTAGGGTTATATAATAAAATGGTAGCGATACATATGTGTTTATGAAATGTAGATGATTTATATATTCACATATGTATATTTGTGCATGAATAAGTATATATCTCAGATCAAGTGATATTACAAACAGGATGATATTCTAAGGAGATCATTGAAAATAATATTAGAAATGGGGCTGGGCGGTGGCGCTGGAGCTAAGGTGCCTACCTTGCCTGTGCTAGCCTAGGATGGACCACAGTTCGATCCCCCGGTTTTGCATATGGTCCCCCAAACCAGGAGCGACTTCTGAGCACATAGCCAGGAGTAACCCCTGAGCGTCACTGGGTGTGGCCCAAAAATCAAAAAAAAAAAAAAGAAAATAATATTAGAAATTATATGCAGAAGAGTTGGAGAGATACCACAGAAGGTTGAGCATTCTGCCAGGAGTGATATCTTATCTCAGTGAACTGCCAGATCTGACACTAAAAAAAAGAAAAAAAGAAAAAAATGAAAAGAATGAATCAAAATTATATGTAGAAAGTTGTTCATTGTAACATTATAATAGTTAAAATTTATTAAAATAAATAACCAGTAGCAATATAATGTGCATATTATAGCTAGGTTGTTTTATGAAATAGGAAAGTTTATAGAAAATATGCTAGATTTGATCCTATTTGATCGTATCCTCTTTGATCATACTCCTCAATATCAATCTTATATTACTTTATTCTGTGAAATCCAAATATATCTATTCTCTAAATATATTTATGCACTATTCTGGGTTATAGCAAGAATAAGAATTTTTCTGTAATAGCACCCTTCCTACTCTGAATAAGACTTCATTATTTCCTAAAATCAACATATTTTTATAGATAAGAACTGGTCAGTTTTAAGGCTCAGAGAAATTGTACTGTAGATAGTGTTTTTGCCTTGCACATAGCCTATCCAGACTTCATCCCTGGCAAATCATATGGTTCCCTGAGTAACTCAGAAATCAAATCCTCGAGCACAGAGAAAGGTCCCAGAGAAGAATCAAATGTGGAAAAAAAGGAAAAAGAACTGTGCATTTCAAGTGTTTTTCTTTGAACATAAAATATTACAGACTATCAATAAACTCAAAGTTAAATTCTTATAATTACTTGGTAAGTAACAAAAATGCAAATAGATATTTACACTATTATAAAGGATTTGAATTGATTATGAGAATACAATCAAATGTATTATAAAGAATGAAATAAAATGATATTGCAATTATATTACTCTATGAATGATGTATATTTAGCATATTATTGATGTTATAAAGTGTCAAAATTATATGCTGCTCAGTACTTAATGATATGGAACAGTTTATGAATCCAGTTTAAAAAATTAGGATATGATTTCTTAATTTTCAATAATGCCACTTACTCTAAATCTATGACATTTAAGAGTTCAGCTCCTGTGATAAATCTGTGAATTCATCTGAGATATGCTTCCTCATTTATAAAATATATTTAATATAAAAGCACCAAAACAAACTAGCATGTACTTACCTAAATATGATAGAGTTAGGAGATGGAGTGAAAGTATAGCAGTTGTTTTTTTTTTCTTGCATGTGGCCTACCAGGAATGGACCCAGGTTTGATCCCTGACATCCCATGTGGTCCCCCAAAACTGCTGGGAGCAATTTCTGATCTCAGAGACAATGAGTAACCCCTGAGCATCAACGAGTGTGGCCCCACACCAACAATAAGTAAATAAACAAATAAATATGGTAGAGAAATTCTATTTTCAAGAAAGAACAAAATCAGACAATTTTTTTAATTTCCTAAGAATGTTAATGTAAATATTGCATAGTTCAAGTTTGGCCTCCAAAGAACAAAGCTGTAATGTTCAAAATCCCACAAATTTATTTTTCTTGATACACAACTGGAAGAATAACATGATTTCCAAAACTTTTGAAGAGTGCATCTTTTTGAGTTTTTGCTTATACCTTTTCAATTAAAAAAATAATAATAGTCTGCAGAGCTGCAGCAGAAGTGTTTACCTTGAACGTAGCCAATTCAGGATGGACCTGGTTTGATTCCAGGTATCTATGTGGTCTCACAAACCAGGAGTTATTTCTGAGTGCATAGTCAGGAGAATCCATTGAGAGACACCTGGCGTGGCCCAAAAACAAACAAACAAAAACAAAATAAAAAGCAAATCAATTCACTTGATTATACTAACTGATACACTTGGATGATAAACATAATATAACTTCAATTAGTTAACCTATATTTTTGAAATACAAATTTTAAAATACATTTGTAGAGTAAACTTGTGAGTTTTTATAAGACCATGCCATAATAAAGTACCTTCATAATAAAGATATTAAACAGTTCCATCAATATAAAAGATTTTTGTTTCCCCTTTCTTTGTAAAGAGTTTATAGCTAATCACGAAACTATTAAAGGTTTCTGTAAGTCTAATTTATTTTTCACAAAGCTATAAATATGGCATTTAAATTAAATAGTAGCTTAATTAATTCATTTATAGTGCTTTTGATATGCACAAATAGAAGATATAACAGTCTTATTTTGATGAATAATGTTATTTTAGTGAAAAATTCAATATACCTATTTTTATAGACAATGTAACAATTTTATTTTCAAACATAATGTTATTTTTATGCTTCCAGTTTGAGACAATTTTAATTTGTTATAAACATTAATATAGAGGGTCATGTGTAAACAAATAATATTTTTCTCATGTTACAGGATTTGGATTTTCTGATCTTACATTTAATATGTTAAAAATTTTTATTTCCAGGGCCAGAGAGATAGCATGGAGGTAAGGTATTTGCCTTGCATGCAGATGGTCGGTGGTTCGAATCCCAGCATCCCATATGGTCCCATGAGCCTGCCAGGAGCGATTTCTTAGTGTTGAGCCAGGAGTGGTCCCTGAGAGTGCCAGGTGTGAACCAAAAACTAAAAAAAAAAAAAGAAAAGAAAAGAAAAAGAAAAAAATGTCCATTCCATACCAGCAAATCTTTAAAACTTTCCATCTATTAAACACCCAAAATAGCTATAAGTTATGAAAACTATAGCAATGACATTTAAATTCATTATGTTTAATTTCTATTAACGACAGCAAACTTTATTAGACTACAATAAATTGAGTTACTTATTTTAAAAAAACTCATTCGAATTGGTATACCATTTTGCATTTTCTCAGACAAAAATCTCAATTATTATTATTTTTTTACAAAACCTAATGATAAGTTAAATATAAGATAGAAAGCAGCCCTGGCTCATAACTGTTTGGTGGTGTTTTTGTTAGAGAAAATACATAAGTGAAACTGAGAAAAAATGTATCCAAAAGAGCAGTAAGCTATAGTGTGACATTTTCACAAACACAATGATTGAAATGGATATAAAATAAGGCATGTTTTGCAAATGCAGTTGAAAAGAGGCAAAAAAGATGGAGATGGTAACAATTACAAAGATATCAATGCCAATGTATAGTGTGACACCGGAATCAACAGGGAGCTGAGAGTGAAAGAAAGGAGTGCTAATTAGATGCTGGAGAAAAAAATAAAAGCTATCAGCCAGTAAAGGACAAAAATGAAGGCTGAATTTTGTAACAAAACAATCTTCGTGCAAGTTTTGTATGTGAATGTCAGGAAATATTTCAACGTACTTATAGCACATAGCCAGGGGACTGGTGTTAGAAGTATATAGTACAGAAAGCTGGGGGCAGGCAATGTTGAGATCATCCTACTCAGCCCAAAGTTCTTGGTAATAAGGCTGAGAAGAAACCTCAGTTTGAAAATAAAGAAGAGTTTAAGACCTAGCTCTAAGAGTCAGTGCCTTTGACTTTGGTCAAGATAAAACATAGACTGGGCCGGAGAGGTAGCATGGAGGTAGAGTGTTTGCCTTTCATGCAGAAGGTCATTGGTTCAATTCCCTGCATCCCATATGGTCCCCCGAGGCTGCCAGGAGCTATTTTTGAGCCTGGAGCCAGGAGTAACCCCGGAGAGCTGCCAGGTGTGACCCCCCCCAAAAAAATTTAAAAAAAAGTTAAAACATGATATAATAGCATTACAAAAGGAATAGACACTTTTTCTTTGTCAACCACTAAAACACACAAAGCCAAAGCCCTTGGAAGGGAACTATTTGTACTTTATCTAGTCATGGAAAATAAATGAGCGGTTCAATAAAACTTTACATGACTATACCCGAGGGATTTGGACAAACTTAATTAGGGAAATTGAGTAAAAATGTCACTAATTAGTGTGGTGTATTGATTTAGAAATGTTATAGGTATTTTTGATATCTGATATTCAGGATTTTATCAAAAAGAGCCACATACACCCTTAATGTCATATTTTGCCTGCACTTAGTCCCGAAGATTGTATTTTGCCTCACTGGTAAAATGTAGTCATTTTCAACTGGTAATTACATAACTTCCCTTCCTCCCTAGGGGGAGAGTCCATTTTACAAATGCAATATACAAATAAATAAGGCACCGGTGGAGTTAGAAATGCAAGCTTTTAGAGAGCCGATAAAATTTGATTAAATTCTTCTTTTGTTGTTATTATGTTTTCATCACCTTTGTCATTGTGTCTACACTTCTGAACTCCACCTGGGAGCAGCGGTAACAAGGTATCACAAAACTGGCTTTTCTCACTCTAATTCCAACCTGCCAGAAGCAGCAAACACAAGAAATCTCAGGAGAAAACCCCTTGTCATACAATTTACTGCCCAATTTTGCAAACCCAAGAGTTTCAGTACTAGTACTTTCCAGAGTTTCAAATAAGCTTACTAGTTTGGGGCTATTTATCTATAACAACCTTCTAAATATTCAAGATCAAAGCCAGGGTTTTGATATGAGAGTAGACTGATGAATATTTTTAGAATTTCAGGAAAAGAGATGAAACTTATGAAGATGCCATAGGATTCTACTGCTGCTACCTAATATTTACAGTGAAAATTATACCACTGTAGAAGTAAAAGACACCTTAGAGATAATCTGATTTAATGAGCTCATTTTGTAGAAAGGTTTGAAAATGATTTACCCAAAATAATGCAGTTCTATAGTGGAAAAAGTAGGAATAGGAATCCCGGTTTATAAATCTGCTCTGGCTATGTTCCATTCAGAAGTTGAATTGAATTCACTTCGGTAGAGACCCAGAGCTGTTATACAAAAGAAATAAAATAAAATGTTTTTCCTCAATACTCTACATTGTCTGAAAAACACATGGACAGTGTGGATAATTCTTTGACCGAATATGATTCTAACCTAAACTGAATCCATTAGAAATATGAAAATAAATATGTTCTTGTCTAGAAATCTTATTAAGAAATTATTAAGTTAACCCTCCTTGATACATATGTAATTTGTTATGATAATATATGTACAAAATAAATATACATTCATGAGATCTTAACAAATGTAAAAAGGGATCACATATGCATATAATAAAGAGAAAAAGAAATCACGTTTTCAAACTATGATGCAAACATTTTTTTTTTATTTGGGCCACACCCAGTGACGCTCAGGGATTACTACCGGCTATTCGCTCAGAAGTCGCTCCTGGCAGGCATGGGGGACCATATGGGGAACCGGGGGAATCGAACCACGGTCCGTCCTAGGTTAGCACAAGGCAAGGCAGACACCTTACCTTCAGCGCCACCGCCCGGCCCCCCTGATGCAAACATTTTAGGATAAAAAACTTAATTTAGAATCACCTGTGCTTTTGAAATGAACTGCAGAAAAGGTAAATTGAATCTAAAAGTATTAATAGTAACCACATATTTATTCATTTATTATAAAAAATAAATATCAAATTTCAAAACCTGGGAAGTTGGTTTATCTATATTCTAACTAACTTATGAGTGTTTTGCTTTGTCTTTGGGCCACTGATATCAATACTCAGGACTTACTCGTGTCACTTCACTCAGGGATCACTTCCTGTGTGGCTCAGGGAAACATGAGTTAAACCCAGGAGGTTTCCATGCAAGACCATTATCTACTCAATGTATTATAACTCTAGCTTATTTTATTAGCAATTTTAAATATATATATATAGATATATAGATAATTGTGAGAAGATGTAAAACAGAGTTTTATGTAACTTAATCTCCCTATTATTCTCATTTTTATGCAAACATTTTATTATTTAATAACTTAATATGTCTATTTATCTTATTTGTCTATCAATTTATTTTAAAATGTCATTGCTTTCTCTATTCTGAAATATATTTTATCATAACTTGACCTCATATTTTTTAGAGGGAGGAAAAAAAGACATTTATTTAATACCAGATTATTTAAAGTTTCTTCTAAGTAAAAGGAGAAAAAAAAAGAAAAAAATTTACATGGATAGTTAAAAAAATAGAACTCTTTTGCAAGCCCAAGGTGCACAGCAGATCAGTTATAATACCCTCAAAGACCTAACCTATTCTTAAAGAAGTATTATAGCAGAATATAGCTTCATAAGGAAGTGAAGTAACCCTACTGTCTCCTCTGATTCTCTGACTATTTATAGGTGTTTGTATTGCGTTGTGTGGCACCCAGGAAATTTTGTGCATACCTACATTTGTGATGGAGCACTGATTTTAAGAAGACAAAGGGAAAACTTATTTATCATCTGTTTTCATCTATAGAATTTCAGAGTATAGCTTAAAACATCTATATGAATCACTGCATTCATCAATTGTATAGTTCATATTGTATATTCTTTTCAGAAAGAAATGCTGGCAATTTGAAGAATTTCCTCTTAATAACACAACAGAGAACTAATAAGATATAGACATACAGAAAAGTATCACAGACTAAGGCAAACTTAAAATGTAAGAGTTAGAGAAAACTAGGTTTAATTCAACACTTAATGGTGGATGATGGAAATACAATATTTGGAGAAAATATATAATTCATTGACATTAAGTAGAGTACTGAAGAATTATTTGCCTCCACAAATTAAAATAATTATCCACACACAAGCTTTTGTTCTTTGTTCTAAATAGTTTTGCAAACTATAAAATCATCTAATTGAGAAGGATTACACTTTAAAAATAATATGGTATGCCAGAATAAACCTCGCCCAAAACATTGAATGAATCCCAAAATACTCAACACTCAATCAACCAAATTTTATAGCCTGACATTCAATTCAAGAACACATTAGATGAATGGCTAAAGAAACTGTAGTACATATACACAATGGAATATTATGCAGCTGTTAGGAGAGATGAAGTCATGAAATTTTACTATACATGGATGTACATGGAATCTATCATGCTGAGTGAAATAAGTCAGAAACAGTGAGAGAGAGAGAGAGAGAGAGAGAGAGAGAGAGACGCAGAATGGTCTCACTCATGTATGGGTTTTAAGAAAAGTGAAAGACATTTCTCAACAATTTTCAGAGACAAAAGAGAGGAGGGCTGGACGTTACACCTCATGAACCTCACAACAAAGAGTGATGAGTTTAGTTAGAGAATAACTACATTGCAACTACCCACCTCATGAATCTCACAACAAAGAGTGATGAGTTTAGTTAGAAAAATAACTACATTGCGAACTATCCTAACAATGAGAATGTATGAGGGAAATAGAAAACCTGTCTAGAGTATAGGGGCTGGGGCAGATAGGCGAGGAGGAATATTTGGGACATTGGTGGTGGGAATATTGCACTGGTGATGGGATTGTTATCTTATATGAGTGAAACCCAACCACAATCATGTTTGTAACAAAGGTGTTTAAATAAAATATTTAAAATTTTAATATGACATTAAGTATAATATATATATGTAGAGAGAGAGAGAGCATGGAAATTATGTAAAGAAACATCTGAATTTTGGGTCTCACTTTTGTCTATAGCATTCTCTGGTACAGAAAGCTCCTAAGGCAAAACCTTCCCTTAGCTCCTAAGAGTTTTTTTTAATATGCTGATCTCTTTTTAACATAACAATATGTTTCTTATTGGATTCAAAGAGTTTAAAATTAACTAAGTATATCAATAATTTAGTACAGTTGCAACAGGCAATTCAAGAATATGAAAATGAGGTTAGTCTTACCCATAAGAGAATTAACCCAACTAAAAATTAGCCTGAGAGGACCTGAAATTTAGAAAAGGGGCTACTATACATTCCTTCCTTGCTACTGAACTGGATAGATTCTAGTCTAGGCATCCTATATGCTCCCATATACTCAAGAGTAATTCCTGAGTGCAGAACTAGGAGTAACCCCTGAGCATTGCTGATTTAACCCAAAAAAGAAAAAAGAGTCAGTCTGATAGTTGAATCTTACTAAAAATCTGGAAAACTGTTTTCCATTTCCCATCAATTACTGCCTAAATGGCAAGAACCTTACCAAGTTATCTTAAGGACCAATTCTGTAAATGTAATGGAATTCCTACTTGCATTTTTCTGTCCTGGATAAAATCTGTTCCATCTACATTATCCAGGGAGTAGTCTCTGACAGAGTCAAGCAAACTACCCATGGAAGACTTGAAACCACTCTTAGGAATTGCAAGATAAAAAGCTGTTAGCCATAAATATGTCTTTACAGGTGGTCTGTAAAATATGATACTAACCACTTATTTTACAGCTGACTACTCAACACACTAAAGAAAGAACAAAAGTTTATGCATGTGCTATCGTTTTTTTTTAACTACTATGCCCATTCTGGATCAGGTAATCCTTTTCTCCAGCGCCAGTATATTTTAAATATATCTAAGATATTTGATTTCTCATTTCTTCTAAAAACTTTGGAATTAAGATAACATTATCTAGGCTCCATTAATAGTAACTTAACTTTTAACTTAACTTACAATCTATCATATCATATTCTGCATCTTTGTGTCAATATAAAGTTACTAACAGAAGACAGTCCTCAGATAGAGGCTACTGATAATGATTGTAAAGAGCTCTTGGGAAATAAACAACAAGAAGAAGAGGAGGAGGAGGAGGAGGAAGGAGGAGGAGTAGGAGGAGGAGAAGAAGAAGAAGAAGAAAAAGAAGAAGAAGAGAAGAAGAAAAAGAAGAAGAAAAGAAGAAGAAGAAGAAAAGAAGAAGAAGAAGAAGAAGAAGAAGAAGAAGAAGAAGAAGAAGAAGAAGAAGAAGAAGAAGAAGAAGAAGAAGAAGAAGAAGAAGAAGAAGAAGAAGAAGGTCAGATTCCTGGCTTTCTCCCACAGAAACTCAGATTAACTTGGGGTTTTGTTTTGTTTTGTTTTACTTTTTGTTTGTTGTTTGTTGCTTGTTTACTCTTGTGTACTCAGGAAACTTCAGTCCAAGACAATATAGATTTCTTTGCTCTAAAAGCTATTCCAAGTTTTTATTCACTATGGAGAAAAAAAATGTGTTCTCTGTTTCTCACCCCTCTCATTGTTCTAAATTCTTTCAATAAAACTATTTTGCTTCACACATAAACACATATCAAATTTATAAGGATAATATTCGCTTTTATTAATATTAAAGCTGACAGAAACTGACTGGCATAGATAATACAATTACAAAAGTATGGAAATCATTACAACAACTTTTACAACTGCATTCCTAGTCTTCGATAGTTAAACAGAGATATGAAAGTGACCAAATAAACATGAAAATAAATAAATGAATGCCACATAGAAATAAAGAAAAATGTTATGGAATTCAATCAAAAGATTATATATACATATTACATAAATATGCAATTAGAGTTTGTTCCATGCAGCCAAAAAGGTAAGAATGAGCAGAAAAAAAATCATGACATAATTGCCATGAGTTTTCTAAATTTGATGAAAATAATAAAGCCACTAATCCAAGAATCTCAATGAACCTCATGAAAAAGAAATCTGAAGCAAACTGCTTGAAGGCACATTGTAATCAAATTGCTTAAAACCAGTAATAAAGAAGAAAATTTAAAGCAGTCAGAGTAGAAAAGAATATATCTTTCAAAAATAAAAATGAACTAAAGACAATTTCAGTCATATAAAGTTAAAAAAATTATCAGCAACCTTCCAGCAAATACTCCAAGAAAAAATATAACTCCTTCATAGAAAAGGTATATAAGATGTAAATTTATAAATATAAATCTCCACAATGCAATAAAAATACTGCAGTCATTTTTATCATCTTAAATGCATATGGCATAAATGGACATCACTATTTTGAACACTTTTAGGTTTGCAGTTCAGTAATATTAGAACCATTTTATCGATATCCTGTAAATTTAACATAGAAAAATAGGCTTTCAGCAATGATGCCAGAATAATTTTATTTATTCATGATGTATAGATAATCATACTCAAAAAGAAGCAAAATGAACTAAACTAAAAATATTTAACCACTATATTAAAGTATAGTAAAATACATTAAAATATGTCTTTAGATGTCTGATAAAGAAAAGAGGGGAGATTCTTTGTAGCCTTGGGTTAAGCACATATTTCATAGTTTTTTTTAAAATCAACTTTATTTACATAATATCTAGGCTAGAACCTGACATATGCAAGAAGAAAATGTTCTATTGCTCAGTCACATTCCTGGCCGTGAAAATGTATTTCATTGAGGGAGTGTTTTAAAAAAAGAAAGAGAAGGTAAGTAAATAATATATGGACAAGTTCTTGTAGGCAGCTGTACAGGGTTAAACCTCCAGAATTCTTAAGGTCCCTTGAGAACTGTCATTAGTGATTCTTGAGTGCAGAACTTGGATTTAAACACTGAGCATACTCAGATGTAGTGTTAAAAATAAAGAAAAGAAAACAAGAAACAGTGGTAACTATCACTGGGAATAAATATTTGCAAACTGTTAAGGTCCAGGTTTGGAAGGAGAGACCATACAATTGGACTAAGGTCGAAAAAAAAACTTTTATCTGTCTACCAACAGTTTTAAACTGAGTGATCATGGTCCCACCTAGGTCATGAATAGGATTATATAGGAAGGGGATTTAGGGAGGTTCTAGCAGTTTGATGATCTTTAAAATGATTGGCTGTTGTCTAGGATACTTTCCTATTGCTCTCTTGTGTCCTTTTCTGATACACTACCTGGTATGGCCAGGTACCTTGGGGTGGTATTAATGGAAATAGGCTTGAAAGCCTGACATGTGGGGCCCGGGAGATAGCATGGAGATAAGGCGTTTGCCTTTCATGCAAAAGGTCACCGGTTCGAATCCCAGTGCTCCATATGGTCCCCCGTGTCTGCCAGGAGCAATTTCTGAGCATGGAGCCAGGAGTAACCCCTGACCACTGCCGGTTGTGACCCAAAAACAAACAAACAAAAAAAAACAAACAAAAAAAAAACAAAAACAAAATCCGAAAGCCTGACAT
>PVKC010015388.1:0-21493 GCA_004027635.1 Crocidura indochinensis
CCTTCCTTCCTTCCCTCCTTCCTTCCTTCCTTCCTTCCTTCCTTCCTTCCTTCCTTCCTTCCTTCCTTCCTTCCTTCCTTCCTTCCTTCCTTGTCACACCCGGCAGTGCTCAGGGGTTACTCCTGGCTCCATGCTCAGAAATTGCTCCTGGCAGGAACGGGGGACCATATGGGGCACCGGGATTCGAACCGATGACCTTTTGCATGAAAGGCAAACGCCTTACCTCCATGCTATCTCCCGGGGCCCATGGTCCCCACACTCTTGGATGGCCTTCCCTCCCTCCCTACACCCCCAAGTACCCCTTTCTAACTCTAGGTCAATTGCAGCAAGGGTGTAGCACAACTGAGCACTTTCCTGGCTCTGGACCAGCTGCTGCAGCAGGCGGGAGCAGAGTGCACCGTGGACGTCTTTAGCGTGGCCCTGCAGCAGTCACAGGCTTGTGGCCTCATGACGCCTACGCTGGTGAGGGGCACTAGGGCTCCTTTGGAAGGGGGAAGACGGGGAGCCGGGCAGCCTGGGAACAAGGTGCAGCATCACCAGGTAGCCACCAGGGGACGCTGTGGTCAAGACCACGTCCAGGGAAACAGCTTGGTGAGACCCAGATCCTTGGTTCTTTATCAGACTGGGCGAGCAGGGTGATTCTCTGTCCCCTGTCTGTCCTTAGGAGCAGTATATCAACCTCTACAAGTGTCTACGCAGCGCGCTGGTGGATAGGCTGTGCTGAGTCGCTAAGGAGCAAAGAGGGCAGAGCCTGCTGGGGTCGGGGGTGGGCAGATGGGGTCCATGGGTCCACTGCATTGTGTCGGGTGCTGGAGCAATAAATAAAGAACTTGATCAAGCCGGAGTCTGGGTGTGTTTTGTGAAACAGCTGCAGGTCCCAGAGAGATGATAGCAGGGAAGGCACTTGTGGTGTTTAAGGCCACTTGGATTAGACCCCCAGCACCCTATAGGATTCCCCGAGCCTTGCCAGGAGTAACCCCTGAATACCACTGGGTATGACTCTCAATTGTACCTCCAGAGAAACCACTGCAAAGATGAGGAACTGGGAGTGACCATCACAGGGGCCTGCGGTACTGCTTGACCCCCAATCCCCACCCCTCTCTGAGTCCCTTTTCTCATTTTCCAGTTTCTCCATTTCCTCTTGCCACCAGTTCTAATGCCTGAGGAGCCATGTCTAGGAGAAATGTATTTCTCAGGGTCTCTCCTCCACATCTAGGATCTGCTCCCTGCTTGTGTCTGCCACCCCAGAGGCCATCCTCAGCTGGTGGGGGTGAGCACTGGAGAGACGCTGTGAGTGAGAGGAGCACAGGCAAGTGTGTGGAGTCTCTCTCCTGCCTTCACTGCATCTCCTTCCCACCCTGAGAAGGAAGCAGGGAGCAGAGGGCTGGGCAAGGCCTGAGGAGAAGCAGAGACCTGGGAGCGGTCTGGAGAAGAGGCTGAGAAGCCTCCTGTCCCCCAGGTCAGAATCGATTCACAGCCCAGATGGCAATGCTGCCTCCCCCATGAGACTATAGGGATCTGGAACCATCCTCATTGCTTAGACAGAGTTCTCCCTGCAGTGTCTCCCCATGTAGTGTCCCCCTAAATGGACTCAAAGGGAGGAAGGGGCAGAGCTCATACAGATGAGCCTGAATCTGTATTCCTAGTAAGAGACAAGGGGTAGAGTTCAGGGGCCCTTCTCAGCCTGGTAGGAGAAGAGGGGCACTTTTTGTTTAGCCTGCCTTCCCAGAATGAGGTCAGTCCCCCTTTCCCACGAAGATTTAAGTCAGCTCCTCTTTATAATGCAGTTGTGAGTGGGGCCCAATAAGCAAAGTGCTCATTGTCTCTGTGTACTATCAGAGAAATGCAAATCAAGGCAACAATGAGGCCTCACCTCACACCAGGGAGGGTGGCAGGTATCAAAGAGGCTGGGAACAACTGGTGTTGGTGAGGTTGTGAGGAACAGGGGCCTCTCATTCACTGGGGTGGGGAGTTGTCTGGGTCAGCCTCTATGGAAAATATTGTGGGGGCTTTGGGGAGGAGATAGCACAGGGGATACGGCAGCGTTTACTTCACTTGGGCTTGGGGCTGTCCTGGCATTGACCCCCCCTCCCCAGTACCACATTGAGCACAGAGCCAGGAATAAGCCCTGAGTTCAGCTAGGTATGCTCACCCCCAAATGAAAATTCATCCAAAATGAGAATAGAGTTTCCATATAACTCATTGATTTTTTTTCTTCTGGACATCTTTCCCCACCCTTAAAATTAAAAAAGTTGGGGCCGGGCAGTGGCGCTGGAGGTAAGGTGCCTGCGCTAACCTAGGACGGACCGCAGTTAGATCCCCTGGTTCCCCATATGGTCCCCCGTGCCTGCCAGGAGTGACTTCTGAGCGAATAGCCAGGAGTAACCCCTGAGTGTCACCGGGTGTGGCCCAAAAAACCAAAAAAAAGGGGCCCGGGAGATAGCATGGAGGTAAGGCGTCTGCCTTTCATGCAAAAGGTCATGGGTTCGAATCCCGGTGCCCCATATGGTCCCCCGTGCCTGCCAGGAGCAATTTCTGAGCATAGAGCCAGGAGTAACCCCTGAGCACTGCTGGGTGTGACCCAAAAACCAAATAAATAAATAAATAAATAAATAAAAGCTTTCACTGGTTTTAGATGGAATGATACTATATTTAGAATATCCTAACGACTCAGAAAAGGCTTCTGGAAACAATAAATTTGTATGGTAAAATGCTAGTCTATAAAATTAATTTGCAAAATATGTATGGCTCTTTTAAAAAAAATTTAAAAAGTTATTTGAAAAGGGTCAATGCATCAGAGGCAGGAAATGAGAATAACTTAAATGTCCAATAACAGGTGAGTGAGTGGACAGAAAGTGATAGGCCATGTGTGGAATGGGAAGCCATATCGGGGCAATGATAAATGAAATCTTTCGACTTCCTTAGAGGGACTGGACCTGGAAGGGGTCTTGGCCAGTGGAAGGGTCAGAGGGAGGAGGACAGACACTGGATGAGTTCATTCACCGGGATGTGTGAACAGGGAACAGGCATTGTCAGTAGCAAGCAAAACCAAACTTTTGGTGCTGGATCTCACAACTGACAGTAGCAAGTGGTTGGGTTTAGGGAGGAGACAGGGAAGGTGACTAGAGGTTACTGAACAGAGATGCCCCAATGGAAGCATAGGAGCAGAAGAGGACAGTGGCGGCACTTTGGCAGTTTCTGGATCTTGTAGTGTGTCAGTGAAAAGTTGCCAATATGCTCCCAATCCGCATAGGTTCTGCTGATTCATCCTCCAGCCTCACTCAGCTGCCCCACCACCCATGGTTCCAGAGTTCCCCTCAAGTGGGACAGAAGCAGGCAGCGAAGAAGAGAGAGCTGAAGCTCTGGGCAGCTTCTCAGATGCTGATGCCTACCATCTTTCTTTATTGGAGGTGCTTTTTTGCAATCTGCAGCAATTTATCAAAGTCACCGATGGGGTAGAAGCCAAAGAGAAAGTTCCATTTGAGGGGGACCAACAACAGGAAGATGAGTGGGTCCTCTCACCCAGATTCTGGTCTAGGAACCAAAGGCCTTTATGTTTCAGGTGACCTCAGCAACCTAATACATAAGGTAAGATGGAAAAATGGGTGCTCGCTTCGGCAGCACATACACTAAAATTGGAACGATACATCCTTGGCCCCTGCGCAAGGATGACACGCAAATTTGTGAAGCGTTCCATATTTAAAAAAAAAAAAAAAAAGATGGAAAAATGGAAGATCCAAGCCAGCCAAAGCCCAACTCAGCAGAAGCTGAGCTGCTTTCAGGCCTCCTGCAACTTTCTTCTAGGTTAATCTCTTGATTCTATTTGCATCATCACTATATTACTGGTTAAACTGTGTGTTCTACCTGTATTAGATTTTATAGCTACTATTTCGTTCTATGCCCCACAGCAAACAGAGCATTTTGTATCCAACTTAACTGGTTTCATATTAGTTTTCACAGTTCCGGGGAAATAATGTTCTTAGTTATTTTTTGTTTTTGTTTTTGTTTTTCAGCTTTTTTTGGCCACACCCTGTGACACTCAGGCATTACTCCTGGTATGTACTCAGAAATCGCTCCGGAGATGCCAGGATTTGAGCCTGGGTTCCTCCTGTGTTGGCTGCACGCAAGGCAAATGTCTTACTTCTGTGCTATCGCTCTGGCCCCCCCCCCTCTCAATTTTTTGAACAAAAAGGGGCAGTTGTTAGGTTATACCTTATTTTACTCCAAACAAAGATTATCCCTAGTTTCTTTGTTTCTATTTATTTACAACTTTTTTTTACCCCAAAATAAATTGTCTTACTTGTAAACCTGGGTGGGACTGGTTCAGGATAACCTGAGCTATCTGTATTTAGTCTGTTCCTACTCCCCAACCTAGGGGTGGTCTCTGTACTCAATAAAAACGACAGACAACTTACTCTCCATACAAGGTAGAAGATTGCAGACTAGTTTCACCTGTAGTATGGTCTGGATTATTTGGTGCAGTGACTCTCCTTTAGATTTGTTCATCTGGGGTTGGATATACACACATGGAGTGATTTTACCATGAAGGAATAACTTAATACATCAAAACTATAAACTTTAGGGACTGGAGTGATAGCACAGTGGTAAGGCACATGCCTTGCCTGTGGCTGACCCAGGACAGACCTGGGTTCGATCCCCCGTCGTCCCATATGGTCCCTCAAGTCAGGAGCGATTTCTGAGTACATAGCCCTGTGCATCACCAGGTATGGCTCAAACCTCCACCAAAAACAAAAAAAAAAACAACAACAAACCCATAAACTTTAACACTCCTGTTATACCCAGATTATAATATAAATAAATAAATAAAACACCATAAACCTCCCCAGGCAAGTGTCCAGTAATGGTAGACAGGAGACACAGCGTCAAGTTCTCAGACCACTGTGAGGTGAGTTTTCCAAGGTCTCTATGTGGGGGTTGTGGAAAAGGAGTCAAAGCTGGGGTGGGGGGGTCTGTATGAGGCGGGAAGTGCACCCCCAGGCCTACAGGCTCCCATCTGTGGATCTTTCTAGAATTATAGCCAGACTGGCATTTGGCCATAGGTCCTCAACATTCAGGGTATGGCTTCTGCTGTAGACTTTGGGTCATGATCAGGGAGGCTTCTAGAATGAGCCAGGTATTCCCCTCAACCCTGAGGTGAGCTTTGTAAGCAGAAGACCAGAGGGGCAAGTGGGGGGGGGGACTGTGAGTGCAGGATCTGGGGTCCAGTGAATGGGCCAGAATCAACCTTGGGTGCCTGCAAGGTATTTTCTTCTTCTTTTTCTTTTCTTTTCTTCTTTTTTTCTTCTCAGGGACTTTTAGTTTCTGGTTTACGTTTGGATGGCCCTGGGGAAAGGGTTAAGGGAGACACAGACTACTATAGCTTTGACGTAGGGCACAAATCAACATGGGGAGGCCCGAGAATGGAAAGTTACATTTAGGCCTGCGTGCTTCCCTCTGGTATCAGAAATGCGGTCCCAACCTTAGCCACCTGCCCTTATACTGGACCTGAACTGGGACAGTTCTGTGATTAACTTGCAGTTTCACCAGATGGCGCCAATCGGCTGACTTTCCATCGGGTGAGCCCAGAGCCTGAGTCCCACAGTCCAGCTGCCCAGCCAGCCAGGTCAGGGTCAGGATCAAGGTGACCCGCGTCCCCCCCCCCCCACTCACTCACCCCTATCTTAGACTTGACTGAAGTTACAACCGAAGTGATGTCGGCAGGGGCCACCCTGTTCTTTGGTGGCAGCGCACAGCTGGTCACTGAGAAGACATCGCATTGCCCACTGCCCAGTCCTAACCTGCTGCAGAACACTAACCCTGGACTCACAAAATAAAAGTCTGGAGGGTTCCCCTGAGCCGCCCCCATCAGCCGTGTGATCTTGATCATGTCCATCCCTAGGGGCTATCCCGGGGGCTCCCCCTTTCAGTGGAAAACGTAGGAAACGGATGGGGTGGGGTCTCTGGGCCTCAGGCTGCATTGGGGTGTGTGTGAGGGGTGGTCTCCTCCAAGTCCAGGGACTGTCCCCAAGGCAGAGTCGGGAGTCCCGCAGTCCTGGCCTGGGACTTGTGCAAACAAGTGCAGGGGTGTCTTCTTTTTCCCTTTTCCCTCCTTCCCTGGATGAAGCTGCTGCCAGCTCGGAGGCAGGAGGGAAGCGAGGGAGCCGCCGCGTCGAAAAGTTTCCTTGACTCCTCCTCCGCGGTGTCTCCCTCCCTTGCCAAGTCCAGCCTGTGAAACCGAATCGCGGAGAGCGCTCCACAATGCCTGCCCCTCTCTGACGCGCGGCCGCTCCCGCCGCCGCCGCCGCCGCCGCCGCCCCGCACAGCCCCGGGGCCGGTGCCCTCCGACGGCGCCCACGGGCCCCGCAGAGCCGCCGCCGCAAGCCCGCCACAGGTGCCCCCGCCGCGGCAGCCGCGATGCCCCGCGCGCCCCGGCTCTGCGCGCTCTGGCTGTGCGCCGCGCTCTGCGTCTCCGCGGGCGCCCCGCAGCCCGGCGCGTCGCCCGCCGCCTGCCCCGGCCCCTGCCACTGCCAGCGGGATGGCATCCTGCTGGCGGTCGACTGCTCCGAGCTCGGACTCACCGCCGTGCCCGGGGACCTGCACCCCCTGACGGCTTACCTGTGAGTACGCGCCACGCGCTGGCAACGCACCTGCCCTCTGCGCGCAGGCTCCTGCGTCGGACTCGACCGGCCCCTTTCCAGCGGACCCGTGGGGTTGGGGAGACCAGAGGGACTAAGAGGGGGACCCGACGAGAGGCAGGACTGTACCCTGCCAAGTTCGGGGCTTGCGGACAGCCAGTGGAGCTCAGGCGGGGGGGGGGGGTCTTTGCGCCCCGCTCCTGCCCTGCGCCTGTCGCTGCTTTCCAATCCAGAGAAGCCTACCCAGGACTGGCCGAGGCCATGCTACTGGATTGGGGGGAACAGAGAGGAACACGGGATGGGAGGTTGGGGAGCGGATCGGTGGCACCAGGTAGGATGAGTGTGATGTATGCGCTCTATGATGGGGACACAGGAATTCCTCACTCTTGTCTCCCTGAGATAGACCTCACTGAGGTCCCCTGCTCCCCTGGGGTTCCCTCTGCACTTGTAGCCCTGTGGCTACACTCTTTTGCGGGCAGGCGCTGAACTGAAAGCCCGCATCTTACTGTGTTTGGGGTAAGATGAGGGACCCGCTGGCCGCTGGCCGACAGCTATGCCCACAGACCGCCTAGCTTCCTCTCTGAACTGCTTGCTGCTCCCCCAAATTCCAGACCTCTCAGCCCACTTGTTCCCCAGATTCCTGGCCCTCAGTTACATACAGGTGGGCAAGTGGGGAAATGGGGTCCTCTGCCAGGAGGCACCCCCCAGAATCCTCTCTGGATGTTTGCTCTGAACTTTCCAATTCAGTGCCTTCCTCGGGGAGTGGAAACCCGCTAGTTTGTGGGAGTCCAGGAGTTTGGGCTTTGAGTAGGGAGAAGAGTGTGGATGCTCCTGAACTCCAATCTCTCCTTCAATCTCTTTGCCCCAGATAGGGTGTACCCTCACTCTGAAGGTACTGGCTAGGGTGGGGGGGCAGGGAACTGGGAGCCCCATAATCAGGGACCAGTAGCATCTTTCAGTGCCCAGGGGCCAACTTGGGGGCTGGAATGAGCACTAATGAGTTGAACTTTGGGGAGCCATGGGGATCTTCCAATACCCGATCACCTGGCCACCACCCCTGCTGCACTCTGGGCAGCCCCATTTGTAGCTATTTTCTTTTTTGTTTTGTTTTGTTTTATTTGTTTTTGGGCCACACCTGGCAGCGCTCAGGGGTAACTCCTTGCTCTGCTGAGAAATTAATCCTGGCAGGTTTGAGGGACCATATGGGATGCCGAGGAGAATCGGACCTGGGCCAGCTGTATGCAAGACAAATGCCCAACCCATTGTACTATTACTCCAGTCCCAGTAGTAGCTATTTTCTATATTGGGGATTTAGGACTTTGCTTTGTGTGGCTTTGGATTACCTGATTCAAAAGAAATTCACAGAAATGATCTCTGTGGTGCTTTCCTCTGGGAGAGTAGAAAAGGGGGCTTTTTCTAGGCTGGAGAGGTCAGGGAAGATGGACCCTTGATGTTCTAGGGACCAAACTTCTCTCCCAGGACCTGTCTTCCCTGAAAAGCTTCTGAAAGAACTTGGTGGAGGAGAACAGTGCCTGTGATAGTGCAGGCTCCCCATAGCCTGACAGCTGGTAGTTCACTTTCTGTCAGTTACCTGTAGCAGGGACACCTTTAGCTTGTGGGTGGCATTTTCTGAACTGGTCTTGCACCCCGGGGGAGGGAGGGGGGAAGCCCCTCTTGACTGTGCTTTTGAGAATATGGTCTAGGTGAATATGGCCAGTGGTCCTCAAACTAAGGACCCGCGGGCCACATACTGTATTTGTTCCCATTTTGTTTCTTCACTTCAAAATAAGATATATGCAGTGTGCATAGGAATTTGTTTGTAGTTTTTGTTTTTACAAAACTTCAGCCTCCAACGATCTGAGGGACAGTGAACTGGCCACCTGTTTAAAAAGTTTGAGGACCCCTGGTCTAGGAGAATATGGTCTCCACTCTGGAAGAGTGGAAGAGTCATATTCCTCAGAGCCCTTGTGGGACTCCCCCAGGTGTGCAAGAGACTGTGCTGGCAGTGGTCTGGAGGGTTTCTTTTTTCTGGCCACTCACTAGGGACACCCCCCATTACTCCTTCCTGGGGTGTGGAGTATCCAGTCTGAACCTCCCTGCACAGCCCAGTGCCCACATGCAGGGCAGACCAGGGCAGTAGGGGAGGCAGAAGTAGTGACTCTCTGGCTCTATCCATCCCAGGGTCCTGGCTCTGCCCTAACTGGGCCCTTCTAAGTTTTCTTTCCTGGTGGGAGGCACCTGGAAGGTCAATGAGGTACTGTGACTATTGTGTTTCCTGTGTGGGGAACCTGTGGAAGGAGGGGGACCTGGAACAGGTGGGACTCAAGGGGGTGAGGCCAGAGAGAAGAGCCTGGTACTGTGTTGCGCGTCTTTTGGACCAATGACCAACAGGCTTGGGAATTGTGCATGGAAGAAGTGAACTCAAATAAGAAGGGAAAGGAAAAGACAGAGCCATTTGGGGGTGCAGGAGGCAGCAGAGCAGATTCTACTTTCAGGAGCTTGGTGGCTCATCTAGTGACATTGGGTCTGGTGAGACCAGACCTCTGGCTTTGGCATGTTCTAATGTGGGGTGGCAAGAGAGTGAAGCCCCACTCCAGTCTATCCCAGACCCACATAGAGAAGCACAGACAACACTCCAGATAGTCTTTGAGCAGGGGCCTCTC
The DNA here is from genome assembly GCA_004027635.1 of Crocidura indochinensis. Taxonomy (NCBI): domain Eukaryota; kingdom Metazoa; phylum Chordata; class Mammalia; order Eulipotyphla; family Soricidae; genus Crocidura; species Crocidura indochinensis. Next base: position 9,299 of record PVKC010015388.1, read on the forward strand.
AGGAGCCCACAGTGGAGCCATCGGGAAGCAGATGAGAGGGGCTGGCTGGAGAAACAGACTCTCTAGAGGCTCTCTCTGACCCCAACTCTGCCACCCACCGACACCCAGTCTAAGGGACCAGTCACCCTCCTGGTTGGCCCAATCAGACTTCACTGCCACTGTCAGACAGGAAGGCTGCTGTGTGAGAAAGTGTGTCAGTGTGAGTGTGTGAGTCTGTGAATATGTGAATATGTGAGTGCATATGGAAAAGTGTATTAGTGTGCATGTATGTGAATGTATGTAATTCATTACAAGTTGTGTTGTGTTATCTGTTGTGACTGACCATGTGTGGATGGGCCCAGTATGGTTTCATTTTCCCTCTGGGACTTCTTTTATATTTATTTATTTTGGTTTTTGGGTCACATCCAGCAGCGCTCAGGGGTTACTACTCTTGGTTCTAATCTCAAAAATCACTCCTGGCAGGCTCGGGGGACCATATGGGATGCCGGGATTCGAACTGCTGTCCTTCTGCATGCAAGGCAAATGCCTTACCTTCATGCTATCTCTCCAGCCCCCACCCCCACCCCCTCTGGGACTTCTGATGGCTCTGAGGGCCACTGAACACACTCACTGAGGTCACATTGTTAAGGTTTGGGACAATGTTCCGCCCAGGGCCGAGCTCAGCCATGTCTGCCAGTGCTGTGAGTCCGGTGACCAATGCCAAGAAACAATAGCGAGGGAAGTCTTCCTGGAGGAGGAAGTCCCCGAGCTAGCAGGGGGAAGAGAAGAGGAGCACTATTCTCTGAAAAGGGCGTCAGTGTGGGGCCTGTGTGTGCACACATGTGTGAGTAGGTGTGTTGTGTTTGCGCAAGTGAGTGCACATGTTAGTGCATGGGTGCCCTGTGAGTACATGTGTGCTGGTGTGAGAGGGTGAAGGGCATTGAGGGCTGAGTGGAGAGCAGGGGTGCCCTAAGGTGAGAGAAGCACCCAGAGGGGGCAAGAGCCTGCACTTTAACATGTGACTGGGGCCTCAAGTTCTGTTCACCTCTCATGCTCATCTTCATGGCTGCTCACCTCTCGTGCTCCCCTAGCCCCAAAGGCCAGACCCCCTCCTGTTTCCAGAAGGTTCTAAGCCCCGCACCAACCACTGCCCGGTCCTGGTCCCTCGGCAGGGCAGCGCTTCAAGCCCCGAACTTGCCTGGACCGCCATCTCCTCACGTCAGCGCCCAGCTCCAGAGCGGGCGAGGTCGGGGCAGGACTCAGGGAGCCCCAGGACACCCGGGCTGGGACCACGCAGGGACCTGGGCAGCTTCGGGGAGGGCAGGGCGGAGGGGGTGATTCTAGGAAACGGGCCACTTCTGCCGGGCGCCGGTGCCAGCCTGCCTGCAAAGGGCCGCCCGGGGGGACGGGCCCATCAGAGGGCAGGCCCGGGGATCGCCCGCCCGCGGAGGGTGAGCGTGTGGTGTGGGGGAGCCAACACCCCAGTTCAAAGGAAAGGCAGGAGACAGCCCGAGGCAAGAGAAAAAGGAAACCTCTGGCTCGGCAGAGCGGCAGGGGCGCGGCCGGGTGGGGCGGCGGCGGAGGAGAAGAAAGTCTGGCTTCAGGCGGCCCCGCACCCCTCCACCCGCTTCTCCGGTCCCCGGGAATCGCGCCCTGCTGGCCACAGCGCCCGGACCCTGCCTGATGGCCGCGCGCCCGCCAGCAGGCACACGGGTGCCCGCGGTGCGAGACCCGGGGTGCGGATCCGTCCTTTCCCTGATGGCCTTTGCGCGGCAATAGCCCCCCCAATGCACTAAAGTGATCGCAAACATCCCTTGGGGCAGGGTGCTGGGAGGGGCCACAGAGACAAAGACTTCAAGTTGGGTGCAGTCTTGGGGTACCTGCTTCGAAGGCCACCAGTACTGTGGCCGGCCCCACCACTCAAGGGCTCAACAGCTCCACAGTCAGGAAGATCCAACACCTGGAGTCAGGGGTGCAGGACACCAGAGACACTTCGGTTCTGCCACAATGCTCCCTCCGCCTCCCCTTTTCTTCCCTCCCTCCCTCCCTCCAGGCCAACCCTCCCTCCCTCCCTTTCTCCCTTCCTTTTTTACTTCCATCTTTCCTTCCTTCTCCTTTCCTTCCATTTTTCTTTTCTTTTCCTTCTTTTCTTCTCTCCTTTCCATCCTTACTCCCTTTCTCCCTTCCTCTCCCTCCCCCTTTCTTCCTCCCGCTCCTCCTTTCTTCCTTCCTTCTCTCTTTTTCCTTTCTTCCTTCCTCTCTTCTTTCCTTGTCTTTCTTCCTTCCTCTTTTCCTTTTTTCTTTCCTTCATTTCTCCTTTCCTTCCTTCCTTCTTTCTCTCCATTCCTTTCTTGTTTTCTTTCCTTCTTCCTTCCTTCTCTCCATTCCTTCATTTCTTCCTCCTTTCCCTTCTCTTCCTTACTCCCTCCCTTCCTCCATCTCTTTTCTTCTTCTCTTCTCTCCTTTTCTTCCTTTCTTCCTACCTTCATTACTTCTTCCTTCCTACTTTCCTTCCTTCCTTCTCCCTTTCCTTCATTCCATTTTTCTTTTTCCTTTCTTTCTCTCTTCTTTCCTTTCTTCCTTCCTCTTTTCTTCCTTCTTTCCTTCCTTTCTCTTCTTTCTTTCCTTCTCTCCTTTCCTTTCTTCCTCTCTTCCTTCTTCTCTCCTTTCCTTCCTTTCAATCTTTCTTCCTCCTTTCCATTTTCTTTTCTTCCTTCTCTCCCTTTCTTTTCTACCTTATTTTCATTTTTCTTTCCTTCTCTCCCTCCCATCGTTCCTTCCCTACCTTTTCTCCCTTTCTCCTCCCTTCCTTCTTTCCTTTCTTTCTCTCTTCCTCCCTTTTCATTTTCCTTCCTTCTCCCCTTTCTTCTTTTTCTTTCTTTTCCATTTTCCTTCCTTTCTCTCCTTCCCTTCCTTCCTTCTCTCCCTTCTCTTCCTTTCTTTCTTTCCTGCTTTTTCTTTTTCTGTAGGTCACACCCAGCAGTGCTCAGGGGTTACTCCTGGCTCCATGCTCAGAAGTTGCTCCTGGCAGGCACGAGGGACCATATGGGACACCAGGATTTGAACCGATGACCTTCTGCATGAAAGGCAAATGCCTTACCTCCATGCTATCTCTCTGGCCCCCTTCTCTTCCTTTCTTCCTTCATCTCTTTCTTTTCTTTTCTTTCTCCTTTCCTTTCTCCTAAACTCACTCCCTCCTTCTCTCCCTTCCTCCCTCCATCTCTTCTTTCCTTCCTTTCATACTCCTTCCCCTTGTCCTTCAGGTCAATGTATTTTTCAGGGTCTATCTTTGGGTTCCAGAGGATGATGAGGGAAATAGCGGGGTGTGAGGAGCTGCTGCCTGCTGATTGGGGGTGGGGGAACTCTGAGGGGAACCATTGGGGCTTCCACATCACTGTCTCTGAGCCCAGTTTCTCTGTGAAGGTACCAGTAGTTCTTCAGGCCCAAAGTCTAGCTAATGTTGCTAGGCTGACAGGGTGTCAGGACTGGATCCTTGTGCCTCTGGCTGGGGAGGACCCCCGTAGCCCACCCTCCCCCAGGGCTGCCCACAGGCAGGGCTCAGCCAGCCTGGATTCCTGTGGTGTGGGGGTCCCAACTTTTTCCTGTGGAGAACATCTGCTTCTCTGATCCTGCTCCATGAGCACACAGACTCGGAGCTAGCACCGTGAAGTCCCTAACACGTTGGGGTGGGCCCCCATTCCTAATGACCATGTAGGTCTCCTCATGTCCTTCATATATGGGCATACAGGTCTCAGGAGGAGAAAATACCGGAGAGGCCAACCTTAGAACGCTAGTGGAGTTATTTTGGAAACAGCTAAAGGACATGGGGCGGGGGGAGAAGTCAGGGGTTGGCACCGTGCCCCCCAGAACCACGCCAGGGCAGGCCTCTGGGCTGGCAGCAGACAAGGGGTGGGGCCTGCTGAGGGTGGGGCATTCTGTACCCCTTACCCCCAAGACTACCTCTATACCTCCCAGAGTGTTCAAGGGGGCTGAAGGGTGTGCCCTAGTCTTGGACCATGGGGGCCCTTGTGTTTCTGACCAGGAACAGAGCCTGCAACTTGTTCTCTCAAATCTGCTGCAGTGCCTCCCCCCCATGAGGGCTTCACTGTGTCACTGTGGGCAGGTCTGGGGGCTGCCTCCCCATCTCTGCCTTCAGCAATGCTTACGGCTGCCCTCGCTTCTGAAGTGCCCTCTCGTTGGGAAAACTGAGGCCTTCAGCTGTAAGGAGATCACTGAGACCAAGAACTGTTGATGTGGGGCAGTACCCCAAGTGCACCCCATGCCTGGAAGAAGAGTTCTGTCTGCTGCCCAAGGGACAGGACACAGCCCTGAGCTTGATGCCTCATGGTTAAACTGCGCTTTCTAGTTTGTTGTCTCTGTCTGGGGGGATATGGGGAACCAGTGACTTCCTGCTCCCACAGGGTGCCCCCCACTGTCCTTATGTGGGGTCCTTACGATGGGGGCCAGAGGAATCCTGTGATCACCCTGAGTGTGGGTCCAGCCCGCAAACCCACAACCCCTGGCCTGAGCGCTAAGGCTCGGGGTGCTGGTGCCCAGGTGGACAGCCCTGAGTGAGGGCAGACTGAGCTAAGGACAGGTACCCGAAGGTACCTTTCATACCCAGAATGGTGTCTTGGTGCCTTCCTCCTGGGGCACCCAGATGGCACAGCTGGTACCAGGTGGTGAGGGCTCTGGAGACCCCTCTGGACCTGGCTGGGGTGGGTTCGAGGCGACTCCAGCACTGACCAGCCTCGGCCTCTGCTTCCAAGCACCCCATGCCAACCTCTTCTAAAAATCGTGATTTGGCACTGGGCTTGGCAAGCAGTACCCCAACACACAGGTGCTCCCCTCCCCTTTGCCCTTGGAGGTGTCCTTGAGAGGGACTATGGAAGCAGTAGTGGGAAGCAGAACACCTTCACTGCACCAGGCCAGAGCTTGCAAGTGAACAAGATGGGAGGCTTTGGTAGTGGTGGGGGGATGGAGGTGCTGTAGCCCTTACCTGTTATCCAACTCTTGCCACTCCCAAGGTGGTGAGGGCCCATCTTCCCTGGGAGTTGCAAACAAGCCAATGACAGCAGCACCATGGGGGTGGGCACAGGGCCTCCTCTTCCAAGAAGGCCTCCTCCCTCAGGAAGGACAGCTTTAAATGGACAGTTCCAGACTCCTCTCCTCCAGGTATCTGACCTTTCCTTTACCCCCAGGAACTGTGTCTTGGGGTGTAAAGTATGTTGATACCCTCAGTGCCCTCCAGGGGATTCTGAAAGGACCCCTCCCCCTGTTGGGTAGCAGTGCCCTTCTCCCTCACCCCCCCCACCCTGTCAACCCACACAGATGAGGGGCACAAACAGGCATCCTGTCAACCACAAACCTGGGCTTCTAGCAGTGCTTGAGGCTCCTTGTGCATCTGTCTCTGAGGCAAGGACCTCCTGTCACCCCACCCTCCTGATGATGGGAGCACTGAATTTAGAGAGAGGCTCTTTCCCTTGCTCTGGAGCCCAGGGGGCAATAGTGAGTCTCTGGAGGAGGGCAGCAGGCACCTAGGGCAGTCAGCTTGTGCCCAATCAAAGCCTGCCTGGCAGCCGCTAAACTGATTTCCACTGAGGGTGGCTCCAGGTCTCCAGTGTCTTCAGTGCAGAGGTTTGTCCTCTCAAGGCCATGCTCTGAGCCTACTCTGAGCCAGGCCTCTCCCCTTCTGAATATCAGCAGGTTCCTTGGGGCTGTGTCCACTCTGGCCCAATGCCTTCTCCCCCAGGGCTCTGAGGCAGCCAGAGCGACACCTCGAGAGGGTAGGGAGCTGGGCAGGGCAGTCAGGTGACCCCTTCAAACCTGGAACTGCTCCAGTGTTGACATATTTACAGGAATTAGCCAATGTATTCTGTCGTGTACATCACGTGTCCTGCCTTCACACTCACACCCTCACAGACACTGTCTCTCACACACATATCAAACTCGGGGCTCCTGCATGCTTGCTCAGACAAGCTCACACTCTCACAGACATGCTCGCATTTTTAAACTCTCTCAGAACACTCTTACAGACTCGTTTATACACTCACAAACACACATGCTCACATATTCACAGATACATGCACATTCTCAGATATTCCCACACTCTCACGCTCTCACAGACACATTCATATGCTCATATACTCATATTAATATACTCACACACTCTTTTTTAAATACCTTTATTTAAGCACCATTATTACAAACATGTCTATAGTTGTGTTTCAGTCATAAAAATGAACACCCCCTTCACCAGTCCAGCATTCCCACCACCATTGCCCCCATCTCCCTCCTCTCCCACACCCTACCTGTATTTAAGACAGGCAATCTATTTCTCTCACTCATTAGCATTGTCATGATAGTTGTCAGTGTAGTTATTTCTCTAACTGCACTTTGTGGTAAGCTTCATATCATTGGCCAGTCCTTCCAGCCCTCATCTCTATTGTCTCTGGGTGTTATTACAACAATGTCTTTTATTTTTCTTAAATCCCATAGATGAGTAAGACTATTCTGTGTCTATCTCTCTCCCTCTGACTTATTTCACTCAGCATAATAGTTTCCATGTCCATTCATGTATAAGAAAATTTCATGACTTCATCTCTCCTGAGGACTGCATAATATTCCATTGTGTATATGTACCACTGTTTCTTTAGCCATTTATTTGTTGAAAAGGCATCTTGGTTGTTTCCATAGTCTGACTATTGTAATAGTCCTGCGATGAATATAGGTGTGAAGAAGGGATTTTTCTATTACATTTTTGTATTCCTAGGGTATGTCCATGGTGTAGGAGTGAAATAGCTGGATCATATAGGAGCTCAATTTCCAGTTTTTTGAGGAATCTCCATATTGTTTTCCATAAGCGCTGGACTAGATGGCATTTCCACCAGCAGTGGATGTGAGTTCACTTCTCCCCACATCCCCATCAGCACTGATTGTTCTTGTTCTTTGTGATGCGTCAATCTCTGTGCTGTGAGATGGTACCTCATTGTGTTACTCACACTCTCACAGACAAGCTTAGACTCTCACATATTCTCTTATATTCATACTCAAACTCAACACTCATGCACTCACACATGTTCACATTCTCACACATGCCATTCTCATACATATACACTAACACCCATGCTCACAAACACACACTTTCATACACATAAACATTCTCTCCTCCCTCTCTCTAAAAGATCCTCTCCATACCCCCACTTTAGGAGCTGCTTTGGAAAGGGCCTTCACCAGTTTGGGTCTGTCTCCCTTCCCGATCTGGGGTCTGGGGTGTGGTGTCTGAAGATGGGGGTGAGGACTGCGTATCTAGGGGGCTGTGAGCTGCCAGAAAGGGCTGTAGATCAGACACTGCTTTTGTACCCACAATGCCACAGCAGACTGACTTATAGGCTAAGGTAAGAAAGGAAGGGGTTACTGTCTAGCACAGAAGTCTGAGAGAACAGGATTTGGGATAGGGCCTGGGCTGCACAACAGCCAGGACAGTTTGGGAGCCAGCTGATGTCTTGTACCTGCCTGAATCCCAACAGCTATCAACTTTGCTCTTGAGAGCTGGTGCCTTGGAGTGAGGTCAGAGCCCTGCCAGGCTTGTCATGATTTTGGCCGACAGCCTGGCCCCTTAGCTGAGGCTCAAGCTCTGTGGTCCCTCTGAAAATCCTCTGATGCTATTTGGGGGCCACATAATGGTAGTGAAGGAGTTGCTTCAGTGGTGCCCTGGGACCCTGTAGTGCTGGGGTCAGTCTCAGGGTTCCTGCATGAGAGGCAGTCCCTCAGCAATTCGTCATCTTTTTGGCCCAGTGATGGCTCTGGACCTGCCTAGGGTCCTGAGTCTGAGTCCTGCCTGAGTCTCATGTCCAGGTGCTCCTGCTCCACCTCCCTGTTCTAGGGTCATGATGAGCTTGGGGATCAGGCAAAACCTCTGGCATCAGCAAGTTTCTTCTGAGAGTACCCTGAGTAGGGGATGCCACTTGGGATGCATCTGAGCTGACCTGGCCAGAAGGGATGCTGGCATTGCTCACCTGGGGATATTATGCAGCCAGAATGGGCATCTGCAAGGTGCCAGGGTTTAGGGGTTTGCTCTACTGAGTGGGGAAATGGACATCAAATGCAGACCCCAGCCCTTCTTGGTGCCTTTGCACAAGTTGTCTGTGGGGACAAGGTGGGTCTGGAGCATGTGGGCTCCTACTGGTGACTTGGCTCAGTGCAACAGTCTGGGGCTCCTCACTGACTTTTCCTCCTGATGCTGCCTTTACTGTGCCTCAGTTTCCTCCCTGAGATCTTCACCTCCTGAGATGTTTTCAGGCAGACTCAGGAAAGTACATTCCAGAAGGAGCGGTAGGGTTCCCTCTCCCACTTGAGATTTGTTTTCTGCCGAATGGAAACAGGGAGCCAGGCTGAGATTTCTTCAAGTCACTGCCAAGCCCCCACAAGAGGGATGAACTGGGGCACCCAAAACCCCAGATCTGTTAACCAGGTGGGGGAGAATGCCCCATGAGCCAGCACACACACTGTGTGTGTGGGAAGAGTCAGTGTCACCTCAGACTGTGGGGGGTGACAAGAGGCTCTGTTGTGAATGTGGAGATTGTGCAGGGATGGGGTTTGGACTCAGGGGATACCAGGGTACCTCCAACACCCAGACCTACCCAGGGCCAATGGACAGTCCTGGGTGGAACAGAGGTTAGTGAGTATAAAAAGGGTAGATGTTTGGGGATCCTTGCCTGGGGGCCCCTCCTGAAGCCTGGCTTAGACCTTCTGGCCATTAGCGGGAACCCCATGGACAGGCAGGTCCTTCTGCCCCCACCATGTCTGCTTCTGTGTGAAAACTCAGGTAATGGAGCCGCCATGACAGAATTCATAAGGGCAGAGCCTAGAGAACTGCTTTGTCAGATCTGGAGACCCCAGAGGTGGCATGAGCTCAGTCCCCAGGGGCTCTGCATCCATAACAGAGGGTCTCTGCCTGGCTCCCACCCAAATCTTCCCCAGCACTCTGGAGTGCCTACATGAATGCCTGTCAGCCCCAACTCCTGGGCAGAGCTGGTCCAGGCCAGCCCACAACTGTCTCTGAGAATCAGTCTGGTAAAAGCATGAGTAAAATCAATATTTCTGCTGGGGTGCCTAAGGCAGACTCTTCTAACTATGGATCCAACTTTCCAAGAACTGTTTGACTCAAAAGGGGGTGCTCAGAGCAGGTATTAGGAGTGAAGTGCCAACCACTGGCCTCAGTTTATCCTTGAAGACATTAGGCTGTCATCTGAGTGTCTGGCCAGCCTGCCCTGAATTTCTCTGTACTTGTGATGTAAGACCCAGGCACAGGGGCCGGGCGGTGGCGCTGGAGGTAAGGTGCCTGCCTTGCCTGCACTAGCCTAGGACGGACCGTGGTTCGATCCCCCGGTTTCCCATTTGGTCCCCCAAGCCAGGAGCGACTTCTGAGCGCATAGCCAGGAGTAACCCCTGAGCGTCACCGGGTGTAGCCCAAAAATCAAAATCAAATCAAATCAAATCAAAGACCCAGGCACAGAAGAGCTCTCATCCCTGCTGTGTTATTGTGCAAGGGTGCAGCTCAGGAGAGGTTCAGGGTTAGGAAGAAGTCAGGGCAGACAGAGCTTCTTCAGTTCTTTGAAGCTCTGTCAAGGCTCCTATGTGCACCCTGTGTCCAGAACTTACCTTCATCCCTGCTGCTGCTCCCAGGGGCTTGTCTGCTCCCCAAACCAGAGATTGGCCCCAGGAATGCAGAGCCCTGACCACGAACATACTCTCAGTGCTGGCATAAATCTTCTGTTCATAGGGGCCCGGGAGATAGCATGGAGGTAAGGCGTTTAATTTTCATGCAAAAGGTCATCGGTTTGAATCCCGGTGCCCCATATGGTCCCCCATGCCTGCCAGGAGCAATTTCTGAGCATGGAGCCAGGAGTAACTCCTGAGCGCTGCCGGGTGTGACTCAAAAACAAAAACAAAAAAAAAGGGGGCCCGGGAGATAGCATGGAGGTAAGGCGTTTGCCTTTCATGCAAAAGGTCATCGGTTCGAATCCCGGTGCCCCATATGGTCCCCTGTGCCTGCCAGGAGCAATTTCTGAGCATGGAGCCAGGAGTAACTCCTGAGCACTGCCGGGTGTGACCCAAAAACCACAAAAAAAAACAAACAAAAACAAACAAAAAACAAAAACAACAACAACAACAAAAATAAAAAACTTCTGTTCATAGGTGTTCAAAGGGGGGTGGCGGAATAAGTGAGGAATGAATTGATGAATAAACAATGGTGAGTGAAGAGTGAGTGGATGAATAAATAGATGGATGAATAATCAAGAGGATGAGTGGAGTGAGTGAATAGACGAATAAACTAATGGTTGAGTGAAGAGTGTTTGTGGATGAATAAACCAGGGGGCGAGTGAGTAGATAGTAACAAACACATGGAAATAGCAGAGGGGATAGAGGAGGCTGAAGTTTGTGGGCTGGAGCAAGCAACTTCCCTCACCCTCAGCAGAGGCCTTCATCCACTGAGAAGCAGAGGAGAGCTGGGAGTAGTGATGAGAGCCTGGCCATCTGTACAGTCTATGTACCGTCTATGCCATCTGTATCGTCTGTACCATCTGCACCACCTGTACCTCCTGTACCATCTGTAGTCTGGTTCACCTGTTTTCCCTGTACCATCTGTATTGGCTGTGCTTCCTGTAATATCTATATGATCTGTACCACCTGTACTGCCTCTACCGTCTGTACCATCTATACTGCCTCAACTGCCATCCATGCCATCTGTACCGCTGTACCATCAGCACCATCTGTATTGTCTGTAGTGTCCATACTATCCGCACTGCCTATACCACTTGTACCACCTGTACTGTCTGTACCATCTGTCATAAGCACATGGAATTAGCAGAAGTGGAAGAGTGGGGCTGAAACCTGTCGTCTCATGAAAACCAAGCTTTTGTTTGGTTTTCATGAGACCATCTGCTCTCTATATAAGCTCCTCAGAAGCATTTGCCTTTCCTAGTCATTCTCTCTAATAGAATTTATTTTTAAAGAAACTTCTTTTAAACATTTCCTTTCTGTTTTTTACAAGCCAAGATGATCAAAGGTCTGTGTCTGGCCCAGGCTTGGCCAGAGGACAGGTGCTAATGACACTAGTGATAGGTTGTGGGTTCTGGGATTTCCAGTGGGTGCCTGGCACTAGCCCAGGCTCTCAGGGTAACTCTGACGGGTAACTCTGGTGGTAGAGGTGCAGAGAGAGACCAGTGGTGGGTAGATGGGAAAGTGAGGGGCCATGGATTTAGTATGGAGAGAGTCACCAGCTGGTTTGGGTCCCTTAGAGTTGTTTTTTTTTTCCCCCTGGTTTTTAGGCCACACTCAGCAGTGCTCAATGCTTATTCCTGATTCTGTGCTTAGACCTGGGTTTATTGGGTTCATATACGGTGTCAGGGATTGAACTTGGCTAGACTAGATGCAAGGCAAACACCCTACACACTCTACTATGGCTCTGTCCCCCCACCTCTCACAGTGGGGTATTTTAGCGGAAGCCAGCTGATTGATACATCTCACCTGGGAATCCTGTCGAAAGGGAGGAAGGAAGTGGGGTATGTGGTTGGCTAGGAGAGTCTCAACAAGTGTTTCTTGAGCACCTACTGTGTGCCAGAGCCTGTGCAAGGATTGGGGTAGGTGGATTGTTGAGCAGGATATAAGTGCTACCCAGAAATGGAGACCCCATTTCCATTGCATAAGGGAGCATGGAGATGAGGCTCAGGCTGATGTGGGAGGCTGTAGGGGAATCATAGTCAGGGCTCATGGGAAACTTGAAAAATGGATCTAATTGGATTGCTCAGGGCTTACTCCTATTCTATGCTCAGGAATCACTCCTGCAGATGCTTGAGGGACCAAATGGGGTGCTGAGAATTGAACCTGGGTCAACCATATGCAAGACTTAACCATTGTACAATCTCCAGTCCAAGTCTTTATTATTTTTTTATTAACCTTTATTTTAAATAAGATAGTTTTATTTAGACAAATTAGAGTGGGGGCAGCGAGATAGCATGGAGGTAAGGCGTTTGCCTTCCATGCAGAAGGACAGTGGTTCGAATCCCAGTATCCCATATGGTCCCCCATGCCTGCCAGGGGCAAATTCTGAATGTAGAGCCAGGAGTAACCCCTGAGCGCTGCTGGGTGTGACCCAAAAACCAAAAACCAAAAAAAAAAAAAAAAAAAAAAAAAAAAAAAAAAAAAAAAAAA